>JAVSBS010026428.1:27642-87355 GCA_033124195.1 Coracias cyanogaster | reverse complement strand
CGCGGTACACACTCCTATTGTTTTCCCCTTAATAACCACCCCAATCAATAAAAATGACTGTAAGGTTTTGAACAGCTTCTCAGTCAAAAACTGTATAAATGCTTGGTATTCCTAGGTGATCAGAATGTAACTGCATGATTTATTTTTAATTCCCCCAAATTCTCAGTCTCCTTTGCCATATTCTGAATGACTTCAAGCTACGAACCCTTCTGCCCAAACCCCAAATGTCTGGACAGTCACCTGGTTCAAAAGCATAAATTAAACTGTGCAAGAGAATGAAATGACCTGCAATCAGACTGCTGGGTTTTGATCGTTACGCCAACTATGCTTCTGTTGCACTGATTCTCCTCTGAAGCATATTCAGGAAGTACTGAATAACTAGTTTCTTTCTTCCACGGCTAAAGATACCTTGGTATTTCTCAAATCATATCACAGCTGTGCAGAACAAGCATTATTTATACAACAGCTATGTTGATCAAATCAAAACAAAACCCCACAGATTCCTGTACATATATTAATACATTTTATGTCTGAATAACAAATGCATGAATTTTCAGCACCATCCTAGTGGAGGCACATTAATAATTTTAACAATTCTGGCTTGTGAGGCAGACAATTTAAAGACAGACGATTAAAGACAATGTAAAAGTAGTACCTACAAAAACCTATAGGTTAGATGTTTAAAAGAACTTGGCTCCAGTAACCAAAATAGTCAACATTCTTAAAATGTTCAAAAGCCAGCATCTTCTACTGCTACTTGACATTAAGTTTTTAAAGATACAAATGAATGTGCTTCTTTGAAAATTCTAGATGGCTAAATAATTGTATTCTTTCTTCAGCCAAGTGTAAGAAATTCTTACCTACTGCAGTAAGTCCTTCAGATATTGAGGTAAAAATATAGATTAAGACGTGAGGTTCTAAACTGGTAATGAAACTCATATGATCTTGGGTCAGACACTCCAAAAGCGGGTAATAAGCCTGGCTTAGTTTTCGATATTGCTGAAAAAAAAAGAGAGTACACATTCATAGAAAATATATCTTACCATTGACCAATATTAACAACATTAACAGATGGTAGAAGAATGATCTTACAGTTCTTATGATGTGATAAAATCTCATTTAGCCATTAAATCAGAGTATTTATAGAGACAAAATATTTCCTCGTCTTCCGTAGATTTCAACTTCTCAGATTTACCATAGGATACAAACTCGCTATTAGTTTAAAATAAGCTCAGGATAATACAACAGCGCTATCACACTTCAAAATTCCACACAGCTATCAGTCTAGTAAAAGCAGCATAGCGTTCTCTCCTGCGTGTCAGTTTGATACGTTTATGGCCCGTATCTTACCTTCTGCAGGAAATCTTATTAAGATTTATCACAGATCTCCCCAAATCATCTCAGAGATGGACTTTTTTTTTTGGGCTTGAGTGAGGTCCTGTAACAGGCTCTGCACAGGCAAAGGCACTTGCTTGAACCCATTGGCCCAACCAGCATCTCACGCTTCAGGACTCTTCTCTCGGGCATTTGTTGTTGGATGGATCAGGAATGTGCCAAATATGCACACTTAACCAGTACACCGATTTTAATTGAGAGCAACTTTTCAGTTTCGAGGACTGACTTTATGTGGCAAGCATAAATCTAAGTATTAACCATCTTTAACTATCTCAAATTTGTCCCTCCCTGCAAGACAATGACAGTTCTGAACTAAAGAGTCACGAAGAAAATGTCACGGTTCAAATTCAGGCTGATATTGCACAAGATCTGTTATTTTCCCACAGAGAAGTGGGAACGTGGTGTACTTTAAAATGAAAGTTTTAAATTTTATGGGGAATACACAGTGACAATTTACAGACTGGAACTAATTGCAGAGTAGCTGAATGTGTGAGGATGTTTTACAGCGCATGCAGGCAACCTGAACGGGTTTGCAAGCATAGAAGGGAAAAAGAAATATTTGCATTTCTCTCTTTTACAACAAGCCTCGTGAAAATTCTGGAAAATTCTCCCATTTCACATGTCAGTTCAGTCATACCTGTATTTCGGATGTCACTATATAAATAAATTCAAGTAACTGAGCTGAAAACTGCATTTGAGCTGCTCTAGATCCCTCTGTCTCATTATAACAATACAAAGCCTGTGGTGGTGTTATTTCATATTTCACGTAAAGACTCCCAAGATGAGTAATTGCTTACTAGCAAGTCACTGTGGGATACTGAAAGCAGCATTTTGACAAAGGCCTGAAGTACATTGTCAAAGTGGTTGTCCCCGTACAACTTGAAGACGCCAAAGCTGACATAATTTCCACATAAGGCAGATTTGAGTGCAGAGTAACAGATGGAAATGCCCTTGAGTTTCAACGGATAAACCTGATCTTTTGACAAAGTCCCAAGAGAGAGGATCTGATTACCTGTTTTCATAAAAAGAAAGAAAGAAAGAAAGAAACTTATGTAAGCAGCTGCAAATCTAAATTATTTTGATGGCACTATCTAAACTTATTTTTTGTCTTTACTTTTATTACTATTTGGAAGAAAAATTGTTCCTGTGTTTGAGGCAAAAGGTCTGTTAAGTAAGCATGACTACAGCTTCAAAGGCACTACAGAACTAGCACACAAAATTTAAAATACAGGCTGTGGAATTCCCATCGTTGATGTGCAGCCAGACCACGACCGGGCCTATCAGCACCTTGATCCAAACAGAGTCGCATCACATGGTTTTATAGTTTCTCATGCTGCAGCAAAGCCTAGTTTTGATCCGTTACCATGACGGCCTCTTGGGATGGTTGCTGATATATGCACACACTAAATACATCCCTCAGAAAACAAATATGTCCATTACAAAAGCCTCTGTTTTACTAGGCACAGATGGGAATGGTTTTTTAATTAAACTCCATGTTTGTAACGTAAAAGTAACAGCTATCGGTAAATATTTGCTGTTGCTATTAACAGGCAATAGTGACTTTCGGATCCACCGTGCAGCAGCGCGATAGATCCCGCTGCAGTCCTCTGTACAAATCTAATTATTCACAAGGCCTCATTACCAAGTTTTCGAAGTATCATGTAAGGATTTAATGCTCGTCTTCACAGCACCCCAGAGTTAGTGTGTCTTCATGACAATTTTTTTTTTTTTAACCTGAAGTAATTAATGAAAGCGAGCCAAAACAGTAGAATGAATGTGGCAAAGATGAAGTTCTTCACTTCTCCCATGAGACAGCCTTACTAGGCTGACCCCATCTGATGCTGGCCTTGACAAGCTTGGCCTGCACAAAACCAAGTGCCAGGTCTTCACTTTGTTATTACACGTCATTCTTGGTAATTTTCACTAGAGGAAAGCAACACAGAACCGTACATTTAAAAAAATATTCCTACAAATCAAAGCACAAAGTTTACAGATCAGATGCTTGGCCCATCGGCTTTCAGTGCCTACCCTCGTTGTCATGGCTACGATGACAACCTGGATCAGGGAGCAATGAGTGAGCTGGACATTAACTATTCATAATTCCAAAGACTGCTAGTTGAGAGAGGTATCTCTGACAACTCAGCTTTGCTTTTATAATAGGCAATTTTAAAATGCCCCTAAAAACTTGCCTGAGATGACACAGATCTCATAGACAGTGTAGTATTGTTTAATATTTCCAAATGTTACTGAGAAGAGCAGTAAATTTCAAATTCCGTGAAAAAAAATAAAATAAAATACAAAATCCTGTCTGAGCTCAAGTGGGAAGGCACACGCTATTTTGTAAAGCCACTATGCAAACAGTGTACAATTCTTGGGGCAAAAACAAGACAGAAAGGTAAATGTGCTGTAAACTAACCACACCTGGTCTTCTCCACTATTAAATACTCTGCTGAAAATCTCTAATAGCACAAATATGTACCTGGCTTCAGAAATAAGCAAAGACAAAATTCCTGATCCAAGAAAGTAGCAGCCTTCAGTTTACAGCTGAGCTGTCCGAGCACAACACTGTGCAACCCTACGTCCTCCAACTGCTCAGAGTGATACGCAGCAACAGATGGAAAGAGCTTAGTAGTTGTCAACAAGGCAATTATGTGCTTAATATGGAAATTAATTGCAAGTCAATGGCAAAACCCGATGACAAGGGAAGAAGTTGGAAAAGCCCTAGGAATCCCGTAGCCTGGGAACGTGAATTCTAGGAGGTATCCATTAGCGCTGCTCTTCTATCATTCCGATTACATCGCAAAAAATCCCCCTATCATTAAAACTTTAAATCCACTGATGATCCTGAAGCATTCCCTACGGGAAGGCACAACCCTGCTCCCTCACACGGCCTCACCCTGGGCATGCACCGCACAAGAGGAACTCGGTGCTGATCCCTTCTAATGAAAACCCTGAGAAGAATCTGGGTCTAGCGCAAGATTAAAAGCTGCTTTTTGCAAGCGGACAGAGTCTACAGAGAACAGCTCCGTGTTCATGGACTCATTTTAAAAGGGCCTAACAGTGGGAACAGCAGTAGCAGCAGAGGTGAAAGACCACGCGGTGCCTTTACCACTGCCCCAAGCCATCGGCCTGCCATGCAAGGGATGCAGTGCTAGAACAAAGACTGGTATTTTAGCATTAGTTATTGAAAAAAATATGAAGTACGGTGCTATGCCTGACTAGATAACAAAAAGAATGATCTACTTGTAACATTTAGCAGGAGCTTCAGGGGAATATTTTTACACACCATGGATACTACTGAACATAAACTAATTTACTGAGGTACTTGGAATCAGGTCAAGAACAACTCCTCAGCCGCTGAGGATATGCTTACATTTATAATCCCTGTAGTGGAGGACCAAAATACAATTTTATCAACTCCTATTGTTAAAAGAAACAATTTAAAGCCATTAAATCAACAAAAAAGTGACCTTTGACATGCTGAATTTAAAAATTGTGTTTGAAATTCATAGCCCCTGTCAAAATGAAAACTCTGCAGAGACTAATCAGTGAAGTTTCAGTGTTACCACTGAGTTAAAAATCAAATGAAAAAACATCCAACTTGCACCAATTTTCTTCTCAATGCGGGAGAAATTGTATCACAGTCTGAAAATACACTGAGCTTCATAATTCTCAATAATTTCCTTTAATACAACTTTTTGCTTTGCATTTGACAGCAACGTCACTCACAAAATTATCAACTCTCTGAGCCTCAGAAGTGATACAAAATTCTGATGGGCATAAGAAAAGGATTTTTAAAGGCATTAGGTGAAACTGCTAGAGAGGAAATAAAGGCTTGAATTTTGGCTGACAGTTTAAGTATTTCATTACCCAAAGACTCCTCAGTACATAAACGAAGGAGCTGGAAGAAACAAGGGTGTGTATGCAGGGGGGGAATACAAAGCCAGCGAAGAACCAACCTGGGATGCTCTGACCGCAGATAACATCACGGTGCCTCAGAATCCCACAGGCAATATGCACCAGAGCTCTCCGCTCATTCCCTCACTCCCTCCTAGATGCGGGAGCATGTCAGGACAGGCAGCTTCCCTTTCAGTTCTCCTCCTTAATTGCTTTTACAGTAGAAGCCATAATACAAAAATGATTTCCTTATGGCTGAGTTTCATTTACGCAGAGCTTGTTCTAGATTTCAGGCCAATAAGCGCTATGTATAATAATACAACTAAATCATGGTTTAACATGTGTGAATTAGATGAAGATGAAAAAAGGTTTGGCTGAGATTAAACAAAGGTTGTGAAAAATCTATCATGTTTATAGAGAAAAAGTGTTTTTTGCCTTTTCCCCTTTCCTATTTTTATTATTCACTGCTGCCCCATAAATATGGTTTGGAATGTATGCTTTCCAGGTGTCCAGAATTGTAGGGCAGGAGAAAGAACTGGCCATATATAGCAACCAAAAAGGAAAACGTGAATCATAAAGATGAGAGCGACCTTTAAAAACTGATTTTCTAAACCTTCCACAACAACAAAACGAGCAGAAACCCTCCCAAATCAGCGCAATGAGCATGTGTGGCGGCAAGATCAATTTGCCAAAAGAAACCGATTATGAAATCTGAGTCAGTAACGAAGAGCAATATATTCTGGAGCCACCATCGCAACAGAGAAGAGGGCAGAGCAGCAGCAAGCGAGACCAGTGAGCGCTCTGCTTTGAAGCTAAGCTGCCCATCAGAAATACCTGTTATACAGCAAGAATCAGTTTAACCAAAATTCTGAAGAAGAACCGTTATCTTATGAAGTTGCTGGCACTGAATGGATTACCACACTAAGTTTTGAAATACATGTTCTGGAAGCAATTTAAAGCTCATTAGAAATAATTGTGTCTGGCTACTGGAAAATGTGGTAAAATTTAATCCACATCCAAATGCTACCTGGGCTGTGAGAACAGGAAATTGTTTTGTGCTACTGTGGCTAACCTCATCGCTGACCTTCAGCAGTAACTGCTACAACAGCTGAAAGCTGAAGCAAAATTAAAAACTTACATCAAAGTATATCATGACAGAATGTAGATAAATAAAAACAGCATATTGAAAATATTATTTTTATGTCAGGCTCCTATAATGAAAGGGAAGAGGTTTACTAAAATGTAAAGAAACCACAAAACAAAAATAGATGGTCCCAAGATGCGCGGAAACATCACTCCTGTACAACTGGGAGTTCAAAAACACATAGTAAGGAGACTTGTACATACAGAATTAAAAGTGAAATATACTGGCGATGAAGAATGGCAGACAATACTATTCCAGCTCCTTTCAATTGCCTCCTCTCAGTTGTTTATTTTAAATCACTCTATCACTCCATCAGACTGGCTCTACCCATAATGGACGAGCCACAACACTCCTTGCCAAGCAGCTGCAGAGTCCTAACAAGGATAATTGACTATCTAAGTGCTTTTTGCATCCTACGCCAGGCTTTACATCTTCTGAACATATAGCATTTGTAAAGACATCTTAGAATTGTCTTCAGCACTGTCGGTATCAGTGATAAATGAGCAGAAGGACAGGACACGCGGGTACTACCCTGGTCACGAAGCTGGATCTGTTAAGCAGAATTAAACGCTCGCTCAGGGGCTGATTTTAAAGGCTACGAAGAATTCAGGTTTTAGTCGCTGACAACTGAAGATGCTTGGCGTATTTTAAAAACAGGTACTTTGCATTTTTTTCTGCTTTGCACTCAAACATAGGGAATCCCGATGCGCCAGTCTAGAGAGAAGGGAGTATACGCTTTAGTCTAGAGTTAGAGACCTCAGCGTCCAGACCCACAAGCGTTCACAAACATTCACACACTTCCAGAAGACTTCTACCTTTCTGTACACCGGAATGGAAAACTCGTGAACTAGTAATTGGTGACAAAAGCTAAAAATGTTAACGGCAATTATTCAAAGCTGATTAATTGTAGTTATCTTACAACACTTGTATCGGGCAGTAAAACCTTCCCGGACTGTGAGGCAGTGAGCGCTTCAGCAAGAGCTGTAGCAGCGTGAAGCAGAGCTAAAGCCGGGCTGTTTAGTCCAGGGCCCACAGCTGAGCCATGGTGACGGCCAGTGCTGCCCATCTGCACCGGTGCCGAGCCAGCTGGGTTACTGGAAATCGCTGCTCGAAGCGGCCAATTCAGCCGGCTGCACTAGGAGGTCTTTTATGTTGACTCTACAGTGAGTCCAGCCCTGGAATAAATATTGGCAATCACTGACAGAAAAAATCAACCTCAACAACTCCCCTAAATGCCACACCTAAGTCATAGAAAGATCCCTGACGAGACCCTTTCAGACACTGATGAGAACAACACAAATGTATTTGAAAGGCAAAATGAAGAAAACCAAGCCAAACATATGTCGAGTGAAGGCTTTCTGCCACATCTACATCTTTCCTCCACTTTTAGTTGATAAGTGATTTTAAATTCCTCTTTTGGAGGACAGTAAGAATGACATTAAGAACAGTTCTCCTCAACTGGTGCTGAGTAAAACATCGCCCTTCCATCGGAAACAGTTAAGAAAGAATGAAGGAGAAGCGTGAGAGACAGCTCACATGGCCACTGCTCTTCCTTCGACAGCACACATCTCCGGACTGATGGCACACATCCCCAAGCGCCTTTCACATAATTTAACAGAGGACACCGCGGGTTTGGACACAAGCTTCAACAGGCTCCACTGCTTCCTTTTAAATCTTAGATCTGCACAGTCCTGAAATTTCCTTTTACATTGCAAAATTAAATCCTACCATGAGCCAGAAAATATTATCTGGTCTTTGCGTGCAAGGACCAATACTTTAGGACCGTGAATTTTATGAATTTTGCATACACACCATAAATGCTGCAACTGAAAAGCAAAAGGGTTTTTTTACAAAGAGATTTTTTGGCATGAATTAGGTTGAAACCAACTAGTGTGGTTTAACTCAGCAAGGTTTAGAAACTTGATGTCCACAACTGAGATGAACGGATGCCCAATAATATGGTATGTTTTTCACAGGTGCAGAAAGGATGGTAAAGGCTGACTGAAATAAAAAACTAAAAAAAAAAAAAAAAGGAAAATATAACTGCAATGGGATCAGGTACCGTAAGACAAATAGGGTTGAAGCATCATTGTGACTACACTTGACTTTTTAAAAAATCATTGAAAGAAAGTTTACAGTAATTAAGTTCAAAGCTTAACAGAAAGCGAGTAGTAAAATCTAAAAGTTTACCTTTCCATGGAAAATTTTATTTTTATTCTGCTTAGTCGTTCTAAGAAATTTACTTAAGCTGAGAAAATGTGGTAGCTTACCACATAGTATATTTGAAGGAGAAACAGAAAAATTATTCTGCAAGGAGTGAGAGCTACTCGGCTGTATTTTTTTCTGTCATGAGTAAATGCTGATGCATTCTGCGTATACCATTTCCATGCCCTACAGATGAAATGCAAAATGGTATTTGAAGTTTTTTATGCAGGCAGACAGGTAACACAGTTTCCAGACCGAAAAAAGCAACTTGCAAGCAGTAAAAGCAAACTTTCTTCAAAAGAAACAGGATGTTTATGGCTCTTCCTGTTCACACAAAGTACAAATGAGGTTGCTCTACAAAAACTTGGTAATGTTCCTTTCAAAATATTTAGAAAGCAAAATTGTACACTACAAAAGTTAGTCAAACTGCTGGTGTCAAAGACCTGTTGCAGTTGCATGCATGAGTGGGAGTAGTAAAACGGAGCAACTTATTATAACCACTTTTAACAGTGCCCTAGGGTAAAGCTGTTACGGTCCTATTATGTTTTGGAACGGCTGAAATATAATTTGAATACATAAAATCAGCCCACACCTATCAATCAGTAGCCTAGACCAAACACCTCATGAGAATTGGTATCTTTGCTGAAATACACTTACGGTTGCTAGAAGACAGGCATTCAAGTTAAAAAAGGGATACAAACAACGATGCCACATAACTGAACAGTGATCTAGGAAAGAAAAGGAGCTCCAAGGCCTGTCACAGAAGCTCTGCCCTTTACAAGGGGATGGCTGCATATTCTGCAAATCCATCAGTGCTCGGCAATATGAACTAACAGGATTTTTATATCACAAGACAGGCAAAGAATTACATTGCAGAGGAAACATTAATGAATACCTACCATACGTACAAATCATTTTACTGGCTTCTCTGAAGAGAAGGATTCCATTTGGAGATGATACATCGAAATTTAAACGTTGCGATCTAAAAAAATAACAGCAAAAATAATTCAGATGGTCGTCGAACCAGAAAACGGCAATGGATTAATTCCTAAAACAAACAAAAACAATGCTGATTACAAAGTACATTTCTTTGATGAACTAATTCTAGCTTTCAGTCCAATGACATGCCCTCTAGTTATCTTCACACGTTGCCAAAGCAGCGACCCTATGACAAAAGGCAGAACAGAAATTTTATCCAGAGAAAGCAACCAGACAGTACGTCCACAGCTTTCAGCGACCAGCGAACGTCTTGTGGCCATATAGTTTGGAAGAATGCTACCAAGGTTCCATAATCCAAGCGGTTAGGCTCACTTTTACTCTGCTTCTGCATCTGGATTGTTTTTAAGAATAACCTAATCCCCCCTGGTTATCTGCTCTATAACATCGGTGGCAATCACAAGCCAGTTCTCCGAGTGTCAGCTGTAACAGACACTTTTTATGAACATTCAGACCCGAAGGAGACAGCACCACGTTGTCTTGCCTGACGCACAGGTGTTACCAAAGCCAACAAGAAGCACTTTCTTCCCAATCTGGAAACGCAACAGAGTCCTTGGCCAAGGCCCTGCTGCACCCTTCCAATGTCTCTTTGTGATAGGGAAGCAGAGGTCCTAGTTTAGGCCTAAGTTAATTTTGAATACAGGTCTTAATCGTCTAAGCAGCTTGAGCAAAACTTTACCCTCAGTGTTTATTTGGCCTGAAGGGGAAAGGAGTCATCACGGAGTGATGGAAACCAGAGCATCCTCTGGCTGACCTGCTTGGTAGTGACCCTCTTCTGATCAAAGGTGGAGTCCCTGTGTCACCCCTGTCACAGAGGCAGCAGCACGGATCTTTCTTTGGTGCAAGACCATTTGTTGTTGTTGCCTGAGTCCCTGTTTGCAGGATCCTTTGCTGCAAACCCTGGAGTCAATCTGCCTATTTATAAATGAATAAAACGTGCCTTGTATAAAACATTTGTGTAGCCCATATGCACAAAACGATAATGGCTGGCAGAGGCAAAAAAGCCCCAAACCAGCATCTCGGTATCAGAGTGGCATAATGCACAACCTGATACCCTGTAACACATTTTAACCATGTCAAAGTATATTGTATAATGCATTCTAGCCTGTAAACGCTAATGCAGTACACAGCTCGTGAAAACACACCATCCCAGGTGATGTTTTCTAAAGGGAACAAGGCAGATTTTCTGAATAGCAATAGGTAGAAGAATAACATGAATATGGAAAGTAGCTTGAAGAGCTGCCTTTTGCATAAGATTTATTGTTCCAGTTGCTCTTTGCTTTTGTTTACCGTTATTAGAGTTCTGTGTTTATGCTTTAACAATCTCCTCCTTGAAATAAGTGGCAGCACTATTAGCCCGTACTGCTTGTGCATTGCATCATGAATAAAAATAGGTTAAACTTTTCCAGCAATTTATTACACTGCTACCAGGATAAAAGACATAATTAGCTGACACAAACCAAAGAGGGAGTCACAGCAAGCAAGTAAACACAAAGAAGGAACAGGGAACTCTGCCCTCAGGCTTGTGTAGCTATTTCGGAATTAAGTGCACCTCATACGCACCCGCGTGTGACTGGGAGCCAGGTCTGAACTTTTAGGCACCAATTTCTTGTCAATAGAATCGTAGAATGGTCTGGGTTGGAAGGGACCTTCAAGATCATGTAGTTCCAACCCCCTGCCATGGCAGGGACACCTCCCACTAGACCAGGTTGCTCCAAGCCCCATCCAAAATGGCCTTGAACTCATCCAGGGATGGAGCATCCACAGCTTCCCTGGGCAACCTGGGCCAGGGTCTCACCACCCTCAGAGTGAAGGACTTCTTCCTTGCATCTAATCTAAATCTCCTCTCTGCCAGTTTGAAGCCATTACCCCTTGTCCTATCACTACACGCACTTGTAAAAAGTCCCTCCAAAGAACATACATATAAATAAATATAAAAAAAGAGAGATAAATAGATAAAATTAAGTCTTTTTTCAGGTTTCAAATATTTCAACTTTTTACTTGTAAGTTTGATTTGCAAGGCGAAATGAGAAATGATGAGAACACACACATCTTCACTGAAGACTCTAATTACTTTGGTCATGAAGATAACCAGCACAGAGACTTCCACAATCAACTTGCCCCTAAAAAATAACAAAACTTTTTTTTTCCTTTGGGGCAGTACACTAAATATTTTCAAGTGTAATGATAATTTCCCCAGAATAAATTGTTCTGTTACTTGCGGTAAAAGGGGAATTTCATTCTAACTACTGCTATGTCAAGTATTGAAATCACCACCCAGAATCATTCCGAGGCCTTTTTGGTTGGCCCAGAGAGAAGATTTTAGATATGGGAGAAATCACCTACAAGTTGAATATAAATGTATTAGATACCAGTCTCTCGAAGAGCCGAGTTGCAACAGAAACCATAAAGGAGCTGTGGTTTTACAAGCACATACATATGCTGCTTGGCTTAAGGCAAAAAACTCAGCCTGCAGCAAATCTTGAGAGCAGACAATTTTCCAGTATTTAATTACAGAGTCAGTATTTATCCCTGGTTAAAGCACACACTTCCACTAGCGTTGAATACAAAGTTACCGTAGTCTCTCATATATATTCCTGCAATTAATCCTTACCAGCTGAATTTGTAACATCTACCATTTTGGTGAAATACCCCAGTAACAGTGAAAGCTGAGGTCTGCTTGCAGATTTTGCTCCAAAATACAAAAGCAGCAGTCTTAACGTTGAAGTCAGACATCACGAGGACACATAAAACACAGAAAGGTGGAACAGCGATTGTATACCACTGCAATATTCATCACTTAGCTAATCTGCACGTGCTTCTTACCTGTTTTGCATGAATTCTGCCATCAGCTTCAAGATAGGGGTTGTGCACGCCGGCTCACGGTACCACAGTTCGATAGCTCTTTGCAGGACAGAAATGTACGCGGGGTATCTTCACCAAACGGAGTTAAAGAGTGGACTGATCACACCTTGAGAAACAACCTCCCCTCAAACGGTACCACACCATTAGGTGGGTGGGCCAGACAGAGAGCTCGGCACCTCATTCTGACAGAGGCACTGCCAAAACCCATACACCTCAGCAAGTCTCTGCCTAGAAGACTAAATCCTTTGAAATGTTAATGGTTGAGTGGGAAGTAGTTAATATACCAGAGCCGCAATGAGGGAAAACGAAAGCAGCTTGTATATGTGAAGCTAACCTATAAATACATCTACTAAATGTGCTTGGATTGTCACAAATGGCCATTTAGTTGAAAAACACCGCAAATTCACATATTAGCTAGTCCTGGCCCTCAAATTTCAGTGCTACCTCATATATATTATATTCGCTGTATAAATGTTCGGAACAATTTGATTCTACACAGTTGATTCCAGAGCATTTAAGAAGAGAGTTCAGCCAAACTGTGTGGGGGTGATCACTAAAGTCAGATTTCTAAGAACTCTTTCAGGAGAGCTGTTGCTCACCAGCACCCAGGAGACATCTGTTCTTTTAAAGCAGGATTTCAAAGAATGCAATACAGAAAAAATAAGTTTAGCAGCGTCTGCAATGTAACTTAAAAAAGGAAAAGAAAAAAAAAATCTTATGAGCTACTGACTGTATCAAAATATTTCATGCAATGATTTGATAGAAATCTGACCCCTAGTTTTCCCAGTGTGCTGAAAAAAAGAGTTTGTTTGGATAAGAATGTAGACTGGTAAGTGGAAATGAGGCGGCACAGCTTGACTGGCAAAGAATTAAACAGTGATTTCATATTGAACCAACCCATTTTAACTCTATGATCTGCTATTAAAACATGATCTAGCTCATCTAGTCAATGGTTTTGTTTAATAATAAATTTACGTTTCATTTTTGTTTCCTGTCATGTAATTCTGGTTTACTTAACCACAGGAGAAACAGTGACTACCCTTAGGAAAATGCTATTGCCTACTCAGACAATAAAGGCAACTGTTGAGAATCTTACAAAGTAGAATCCAGGCCAAGCACTCAACATGGGATTGTGAACTAAAAGCCTGAAATCCATCAAGGTTTACACACTTCTAGGATCTGCAGACACAGTGATGTCTCAGTTCGATCCAGCTCTTCTGGTGGAGGCTGAAGGGGTCAGCCACGGCCCTGCTGACCAAGGAGAGCGCAGCGCAGACGGACAGAAGACACTCTGCCTACTGCTGCCTGGCTGAGGCCTCTCAAGACTCCTGCGTTTTTGCTGCCAGCTGCTTGAGGCACTGCAGGCATGAACTATAGATAGTGGAAGAGCCTGACATGTGAGATAGACATTTAGACCTTGCTTCTCGCTCCTCAATGGGGTTCTTTACATTTTAAATCAAGAGTTAAACATACCACGGAGAGTTACCCCGTGATATACTGGGATTTAAATGGAAATCTCCCTCACCCAAACTACCCTCCAAGAGCACAGGTCATCCATGCCGCCTCATATCTTTAAAAAGTCACTAATGCCAGTTCTGTTTTTTCTGAGGTGGGCCTCCAACTCAGCTCTGGCCTTCTCAGTAGCTCCACATACACAAAAGGGAGATGGTGCAATGCTGCAAAGCCCCACTGGGGAATTTCACGGGGTAGAAAACAACTGCCTTTTCAGATTCCTGGCAAAGAGACTAACCTGACAGTCAAACTCTAAAATCAAAATTAAGTCAGGGGTATCAAAGGCTGTTAGTACACACAAAACAATTAGCTATCTTCATCTGGAAACTTAAGCACTGAGTCCGTATTTCATTGATGAGGAAAGACTGCAAACTATAGTCAAATTTTATAAAAGCTAGGGTTAACAGAAAGGCTTTGGCAATTCATTATTTCTTTTAAAAATCCAATAAAGTGGAATAAGTTGGTTTCAAAAATATTATTTTAAAGTGTTTTCAAAAACAAGCTCCAAGGAATCTGGCTCAGTCATGACCTTGACCTGACCCATCAGTTCAAGCTCAAAGAAATTCAAACTGCAAAAAATGAAGTTTGAATCCCTGGTAATAACAGCTGTTACAAACAGATTACCGATCAGGTAGCCTTGCTTCACGAGAGGATTCTCTTGTGATTAGGAAACATCAATCTCTGCAACAGTTTTTTGGCTCTTTCAAGTTTGTACCTAATCCTGAAACTTAAAAATTTAATTGTTCAAAAATGGCACCATTTTGAACACGCCACCTTATCGCTGCACGTGGTTTTATTTTGTTAAGAAAGACGATACGAATTTGGATAAATATGTAACAATGGCAGTTTGGTGAAAAGATTGTTTTGCTTGTTCTAGTGAAGCGGTGTAAGATGAGACAGCCGAGTAGCAAGGTCAGCTGGAACATTTACATGACCACTAGATACAACATCTCAATGGCACGTCACTTTTCTGGACTGTCTACGTGCCTATACACATAGGTAGTTTTAGGCAGGCAGTTTCATGCACTCGCATGTATACGCTGTGTGCTCTCCAGCTGACTGCAACTCTGAGTCAAGCTAATAATTTAATTCTTGCAACCTTTTACAGACAACAGAGGTCATTAAATACCGAGAATTAACCGGGAGGAGCACAGGAAAAACTGAGTTACCACCTAACTGTAAAAAACACTGAAGGAAAGTAATAAAAAAGTGGATATTAGCCTGGCCTCACAACTGAATCTTCATGGATGTATCTAAGACCAAGGAATTTAGACTACAGTCTGGTATTAGCATGGAAAAAAACAGGTTAAACATTCAACATCTTATCTAAGCAGCTTGAAGTAAACAGCAGAATGAGGAGGAGAATCATCACTGTTAGGAAAAACAGGTTTTGATTCTACCCAAACTGCTGGACAGGATTTTTCAGGCCACACCTGCACGTTCGGGGCTGACCGACAAATTACAGAGACCGCATGTTATGAATACAAAAGGCAAATAAACTTTCCAAAGCTGCGGTACTGGAATCGTCATTGACAGCTTGACATATCAATATTTCAGGAAGAATAAATGACTTTCATATCCAGGGTTTTGGGTTTTTTGTTTTGTTTGTCTGTGCAATGTTTTTCTTCATCTTTCATTACTGGATACTTTGGGAAGACTCTATACTTAACACCTGAAGCTGCTTAAAATATTTGGAAATATTTTAATGAAGTCTTTTGAGAGATCACCTAATACAACTTTAAAACAAATTTTACTATTATTATAAGTATTTTCTCTTCATCCCTTGCCAGAGGAAAACTATAAATCTTGTCTCAGCTGAATGAACACCATTTATCATATTCATTTTCTTGTCAATACAATTATGAAAAGCCTTTGGCCTTTTTCCAAGGAGCCTGATTTGCTAGAGAAACTCAATTAGTATAAGCAAGCCTGCTGCAAACCAGCCCGATTTGGCAATCTAGAGCAGCGTCAGCGTACCTGACGACTCACCTCTAAACCACGAGCCTAATCACTCAATCATAAGGGTAAAACACAAGATACAAGGGTGTCCCCCCTGCCTCCTCCCCTCCCCGAATCAAAAGGACTTACAAGGAATTATTTCTGCTCATTTTTGCCATCTACTGGACAAAGCTTAAATCCTGAACATTGCGATCAGAAAAAAAAAAAAGAAGAATCTCTCGGGTGAGAGACGGATGGAGTTTAATTTGGTTTGTGATGGACAGGGCTTAGACCCAAAATATTTCCTGCAATCACTTGCAAAGTTTATCAGTAAGTTCTTCCACCAACGATTTACACGTGAATCCTCCTGACAGTCTTCAATACAGAATAAGCATTACCTTACGGTATATTAAAAGCTTAGCCTTTTATCCCTTGCGTCTTTGCATTGTTTCTTTATTGAAGAAATGCAAGTAAATCAGATTTATTTTGGCTAATATTCTGTATTTGCCATTTAAAATACTGAAATACTACAGCTTCAAACATAACAGGATACAATCTGTCTCAAAACCACCTTTCCTTTGCTATTACAACCATTTCCTGATAATACATTTGAAACTACAAAATAAATATATTAATCAAAGGCTACTTAAATTTTATATGATAAAATTGGCACCTGACTCTCCCTCTTCCTCCCAGTTACCTTTCTGTCTTCACATACGGTAAATAAGAGTTGCGATAATAGCAGCTTATTCTGCTGTAATGCTGTGGATCAATACCTAGACAATGCAGGACTCAGCCAAATGAGGTGAAATCCACTGAACAGAAGCAGGCACTTACCCTTTATAGCCAAAGGTGAGGAAGAAAAAAAAATTCTGAGCCTATCAAGGGAAGAGAAACTGAGAAGGCCTGAGCTTTGAATTCCACACAAAGCTACATTTCCATCTACTTGGACTGTTAATAGAGAACGATGAAATCCAAAAGTTGGAGGCTGCTTTTTATTTATTTGAAATAAACGGAATTCATAAACTGGAAAGAATAAATTAATTAAAAAAAAAAAAAATCAGGAAAGGGTCCTGAGGATTACATATCCTAGATCCTTGCATAAAAACCCACCTCCATGGATGAATCCATTCCTTTCAAAAGGAGAGGAGGTAAGTCTTTGCATTCCCTCCTCCTACAACCCGGGATCCGCAGTTCTGCACAGCACAAGAGCACGATACTCACGCTGTACTAGGAAAAAGTAAAAAGAATTTGAAGTGGGAGCAGCGCTGATCTGCCTTTACACATCTTCCTGATTTTATTATTAAGTTTTAGGGTAACAAAAGCAGGAACACTACTAATGAAGTTAAATGCACCCAATGGTGCCCATTAGAAAATGAGATGCTAATTCACAGTCTGGCTTCAGTACTTTGGTTTTTGTTGTTGGTATTTTTTTTTTCCTCTAGTGGTTCGAAACTGAAATTAAGGGATGCTCTCCACCGATCTTAAGAGAAATAAAGATTACATTGCTTTATGTTTTGGACTTACTTTCTGCAAGCTGAGCCTGCACTGAGCATCACTGCAGGCTTGCCAAGGTCTTAAATAGGTTTTATCTGCATGGTCACCAGAAGCCCACCGCCCAGCTCACGAGGACGTCTGTCAGATCATAGCAGGCTCTGCCGTACAGCCTCGCAGTCCTTAAAGGCTCATTTCCTAGCTGCATTTCTGTATCGATGCATTCCTCCTTCTTCACCGGGAAGATTATTAGTAAACAGTAAGGCTTCATCATTTACTGAAAATATTTTTAAAAGCTTGATTTCTAGTAAAGCGTGTCATTGCACTTCAATGTTATTTTTTTCCATCCACAAAATAAACACATACATAATTAACTTCCACAGCTTTAAGGCTGAAATGATAAACCAAATATTTTCAAGGTTACTTCACTATACATTTCAGCAGTTTGTTACTAATATGACTGTGTGCCTGAAGAGAGAATTACAGCTACTGTACTTAAAAAAATACAAAAACATTTCCCTGTAATATTAAGAAAATGCCCATGAGTATTATTGTATTTGTTGGCATAAAAGTGTACACAATATTTAAAGCAAATAGTGTTCCATTAGTATCATTACTTACTGAAGGAAAACACAACCTAAATATTTTGATTTTGTTTTCAGATGCCCATTTGCTCTGGATCAAGAAGACTGCAGGTGTTGTGATATTAATAGAGCTGACATAAATAGAAAGTAACTGACTAAATTAAAGACATGATTCATACCGCAGAGAGAAATCTCCCCAGATAGCACTTGGACGGTATTTTTTAAGCACTTTTGATGTTAAACCAAATGTAGGTGCATCATGCTTGGTGTTAAAGGCATAGCTTTTTTTTTTTTTTCTTCTTTTTTTTTTTTTAAATGCAAACATGAGGGGCTTCTGTTGGGAAGAAAACCACTTGGATCAGTAGTGTGACACAACAAAAAAGTGACCTCTCTGTGGTCCTTCCCAGTTAACTGCATGGTTGCCATTGTGCTGTAATTTTAGCTGATTACACATTAGTTCATTTAGCTTTGTTTCCTCTTCCCCACTGTGCCACACTATTAAACTAATGCGAGGGGCCTGGTCTCCCTCTGTGCACAGAGCGGGTATTGTCACCGCGTAATAAGGATACATCCAGTCAAACAGCATGGTGTAGCTGGTCTTTGTGTTCAGCGCAAAGGCAATCCCTCGAAGATCCCTTGCCAGCCCGATCAACATACGCTGTCAGTGGGAAAGAGACACAGTAATTGATTTTCACGTTAGCGCAGAGCAGATGGAGTAATAATCAGCCAATAATGACCACATATCTGATTTTGATTCATTAGTTTAAATGGCTCGCTCAAATCTTTTTTTTTTTTTTTTAATAAAAGTACAAAGATTCTTTGAACAAACAAGACTTCATGAAGTTTTACAGGGGTGATGCCAGCAAAATGCGTAGGAAATGCTTTCGATTCTTCGCTGTGCTACCCTAATGAATAATGCAAATTAAAACATAATATACGAATACTTGTATGAAAGTTTAAAAGTGCTTCCTGTATTAATATATCTAAAGTCGTAGTAACAACAATAACATGTTAATTTAAGCTTGTAATATTTTCAATGAGGTGTAAGACTAAAGGATACTCATAACAAGCTGCAATTAAGGTTTCACTGAGATTCTCACTGCACTCTTATTTTAACTTATCTTTTGCTGTTTGGTTTTTCTTAAGTAATTTGCCACGTTTGTTTTCTTCAAAAAGGGACCTTTTTGTTTACAGAAGACCACGCAAATCTCTATCTCTATTACCATCAGCTCTGAGATGCATTTTTTTTCCCCTTTAATGAAGTGTGGCTCCAGAATCCTTCCAGCTCAAATGCAGGCAACATTTTATGCATAGATAATTAGTCCCTACTAAAGGGATGTTTTCAGGATAATTAATAGACATCAATAAGAAACACTAGTGAATGAAAAATATTTTAACAATATATCCAAACTTTCCAATTTACCTAGCTGTAAATATACATATATTTTTTTTTAAATAATCAAGTAGTTGAAATAAATTTTATCTGTCTGTTGCGAGGGGGGTTTGTACTTATTTTTTTTTCATAATAAAAGGCTGCAGCGCTTCAGAGTCTGGTAGAAAAAATAATCATAGAAGCATGGCAAAAAAACCCCAGTGAGTTCTCTCTTTAAAACTAGAGTTTTCAATAATGTACCACTTGGTGCTAACACTGTAATATTTATAGTGTTGAGAAATACAAAAGGTAAGATTCA
The DNA here is from genome assembly GCA_033124195.1 of Coracias cyanogaster. Classification (NCBI taxonomy): domain Eukaryota; kingdom Metazoa; phylum Chordata; class Aves; order Coraciiformes; family Coraciidae; genus Coracias; species Coracias cyanogaster. Next base: position 67,634 of record JAVSBS010026428.1, on the reverse strand, counting down.
CATATTAATTTTAATTGATCACATAAAGAGCAAATTACGGCCCATGCCTTGTTAAACTGCTAAATGTGGTCTTACACAAGGGCTAATTCCTACTTTTCATATACAGACCCATTAGTCCAACTGACTTGGATGGCACACACATAGATTTATCCAAGGATAAATTGAGTTCTCTGCAAAACTCTGGTGAGGCTGCTAAGAGTATTTTAATATTTGCATTTCCTTTCTGTTGTGCACTGAAATGGCCTGAACTTGCAAGATGCTCTGAGGTCTCAACTCTCATTAACTTTAATGGGACTCTGAAATCACTAGAGAGGAAGTGTTCAATACTGAGAAGATGCAATATAAAATTGTAACTTTATATTCATCCGTATTTTCAGACTTCGTGTGGTGTTTTGGCCGCATAGAAAATGGCTGTTTAGCAGACAAGGGGGCCAAAACGTAAAGAATTAGAAGAACTCGGCAGCACCGCTTCATACTTCTTTCTGAAAGGCCAGAGAGATGCAACAACACATGAAAGGACGTAGACATCTTCCCGACTGGTTTTGGTGCCTTTGCCCACTCTAGGCACAAAACAGGAGACAAGCAAGACTGCACAAAGACAAGGCTGGAGCAGGGAGAAGGGGAGCTGCAGCCCCCGGCAAGACGTGAACTCGCCTTTGTTTGAGGACGCGCTCGGAGAGGAAGAGCTCGGAGAGGAAGAGCTCCCCGTCTTACTGTGGGCTCTAGACACGGACCGGTGCAAGACAACCAACCAACCCACCAACCAACCAATCCTCTAGCACACTTACCCTGTCTTTATAGAAACAACCGATGGGTAAGACAACACTCTTTTGCGGTTGTCTTTAAGAAACAGTTTGGTTGTGAGACTTAAAAACTGGTAATAAAAGTAGAGGTGCAACTTTCTTTAAAGTATGGTCCCAGATTTCTGGGAACCTGCGCAAACACCAGGGAATTTCAGACACCATCTGACCTTGAATTCTACAGAAAGGAGAACAACTGCCACGTAAACTACATTTCTTGGTTTTCTATTCTTCAAATTCAGGTATTGTGATTAAAAACCCCACACCGTTAAGCACACTATTCTTAATAAATGACCTCAATCTACAAGGCACCGTAATATTCTTGTCCTGCAAGATCCCAGCAAAGTCAGGGGTTTAGATATTATCCTTCAGAATTCAACTTCATAAAACAGCACTGCCTACAGCTGGTGAGGCCCAAACAGCCTGTAGGATAGCCTGCAGAATCCCGAGAGAAATCCTAACCCATTTTAAGTCACCGGTCAAAACACCTTTAAACTCTAATAGGAGCAAAGTTCACCCTAGATTCCTTGCTTGCTTAAGTCACATTTGGTAAGACAACACCACCTCAAAACCCTAAAATCCCAAGACGGTCTCGTTTTAGTCCATTATGAGCTTTCAAATTGCACTTACGTGCGTAAAATTTATTGATGATAAGACAACGTTGTACACTTAGACATCTACTTTTTGTCTGTCGTAATGTGGGATTTAAAGTGCCTTGCAAACTTTACGGAGCGATCTGAGGAACGCATGAAGCTACTGCTTCACTCATGACCGTGCACCAGCCATTTCTGGGCAAGGTGACAGCTCCTAACAACACCAGCAACTGCAAAACGAGTAAGATGAGAGGTGAAGAACAGCAGACACTAGAAACAGCAAGAAGAGCTTGTCAGTGGTAGTACGTGTGCTTATATATTGCTCCTGCTAAGGAAACAATTTTGTTAAAAGTTCGGTTTCAAAATATTCTTCCCCAAATGTCAGTGATGAGTTTACTTAAGATTAATTAAAACAAAGCCATTTAAAACAATAAATTCACGTATTCTATCTCCAAGTCCCGAAGAAGATTTTTCAGTGGTTTTTTCAAAGGAGAGGAGCTGAAGATTTCAATATTCACAGAAAAAGCCTCTATGACCTGCCAACATGTGCCAAGCGTCTGACTAACACAATTTAAAACAGACGACACTAGTCACGCCACCCACCCCCAAAACGGGGCTTGTAATGGAAAGTCTGACAGACCCTTAACTATAGTGGCACTACTGGGTGCAGCTATAATATTACCCTCATAATTCTACTATATAATAACAACAAAGGAAAAAAAAGGTGAAGGGTCATTGCGCTTTGTCTTTAGAATTAAGATGGCTGTCTTCATCCTTACAGCATACTCTTAATTCTGGAGACACGTCTTAATAACCTCTAAATAGTTCCAACAAAAGAGCCGTGTCAGAGGAATGAGCAGGCCCCAAGGTGTTTCAACTGGAGTGTTTTCATCTGCCTTTATTGCTCTATCCCTCTCCAGAATTAAGGCAATAACCTGTGATAAATTATTCAGGAACTGCTACAGGGATCAAAGCAAAATCATTCTGTTAAAGTGCTGTTTGCAACATTTGGCACTTAGTGTGAAAACTTTTAATGTGTGCAAGCTGAAAATCAAGGATTTTAAATAATTTAACAGCATGGAGTTTCTACAAACCAGCTAAAGATAGCATGTTGCTATTTAACTGCTTTTTCCTCAGATCCTTTTTTTTTTTCATGCGTTTCTAGCAAATCTGATGATGTCACAACTATAAATAAAGTACTACTGAGATTCTGGCTACCCAGTCGATATATTACTTAACTGCATTTTCAAGAGAAACCTTGAAATTCTGAGGAGAAAATGAGCCTCTGTTTTAACACCGGACATTTTTTTCTATTAATATAAAAATGTGAAGAAGGAAGTAGCAAAAAAAAAAAAAAAGGAAGAAGAAAAAAAGGAAAGCAAAGCACATAATTACTTAAGTCATCTTCAATTATATTTGATCTCCCTGGAAAAGAAACCTAAACATATGTTTTGTATGCAGATGTAATGATTACAAATGTATTTCAAAAAGAAAGAGCTCCCTTGTTGCGACTGTTTTTCAGCGGTGTATTTCAGAAATATTAAAAACCTAAAAAAACCCTAGCCAGTTAGAAACTCCTAGTAAAAACCACAAATTAAATGAATTTGGCAGTCCTGGACCATTTTCATCGTGATATTTTAACAGTGTCATCTCCCTGTGGATCGGAATACTAAGCATTTTATTGAAGAACTGAACTGGTTTTCTTTTCAGTACTTGCAAAATGAAGTACCTGAAAGCACTTTTGCATGTATTATTTATTCATCACGATAGAAAAAAATAGCTTTAACCTAATAAATTACGTTTAAGAGAATTTAGTGAAAAAGTTTTGTTTATGATAAAGCAAGAGATTTAGTTCTTTCTCAATAGCTTAAAGCACCAAGTTTTCTTTATACAAATTAGACAGATGGTGCTTACAGTAGAATTTACTAAAGGTCTGTCACAACAAATGCAGCCAAGCTGCATATTTAATCACTGCAGAACCTTGTCTACCTGCAGCTGCCAACTGCTAATCCAATTTCCCTGATAAATGTGGCAAGAGACACGATCAGCAATAAAGAGCATCTAACTCCATTTTCCTGCAGGGTGTCTTTTGATGAACATTTAGGACGGAAGCACGGAGTGCACTGTGTGGCCCTGGCTGGTGGCAGCTGCATGCATTTTGAAGACACAGTTCTCAGGTTACTCACTTAATTCTGCCACTATCATTATGTTGCTATTGATCTCAGTAGCTCTTGTCTACACAGCATTACTCTAGATGAAGCTGAATCAGGCAGTTATCATGCATCAAACTTGCTCAAAAGCCTGGAGATTTCCCCTTAATTACTTGTGATTTTATTTGCAAATACCGTTAAAGTGTAATCAAGCAGTCACTTTCCAGGGTCGTTAAGAACTTGCTAGTTTAGGAATATATCACTGGCACTCCATTAAAATTTCTCTACTAAGAGTTTCAAGCAAAACAGGACAATGGCAAAATTATTTTAATAAACTGAATCCTCACATGAGATAAATACAGTTTCCTGCAGAAAGGGTGATGTTATCAAATGACCTCTGTGTTCTAATTTTTAGGATTTATAATTTGAAAATATGAGATGAATCCAAGATAAATGAACCGCACCTATTTAATAAATGAAAAGTTTTTAAAATTAAATACAAAAAGGAAAAAACAAATGAGGAAACCAGCATTAAGTAATGGTTGAAATAACTTTAGGTACTATCTAAAAAAAAAAAAAAAAATTGGGATTTTGGGAACAATGCAACTCCTAGTAATGCCAGAGATGTACTGCAGGGAAGTTATTTACTAAATATTCCTAGCATATCTGCTTATTGTCTTAGGAAAGGCAGTGGGTAAATATGATGATGTAGTATTTAAGTTTCCATCCCATTTCAAAATAGCGAATTAGAAAACACTGTTAGGGTTTCTTCAAAATTACCCTGTGTAGCAGAAGCGAGCACTCCAGTGTGCATTGTTAACTATTTATTCAGTGGCGGCAGAAGGGGATCTCTTTAATGCAATAGTGCTCTAATATATTATCATTCCTGATGATGCAGCTTCTGTCTAGCAAGTCTTTTTCTTCCCTAAAATATACCGTTGTTTTGACACAAACAGCTTGCTACACTTAAGGATTTTACTAATAAAACATAATGTTGTGTTAGATATTATGACTGTTGCCACAGCTGAACTGACTTGTCAAATCAATCCTAATATGGCTCCCACAGGCACATAAAAACCTTATTTAGCTATCAGTTATCCTAATCACTTTGTTCAGTTTAAGGGTGCAATGCTTCAAGACCACTTCCTATTTATACATATATGCCCAGCCATTTAATAAAGTCTTGATTTATATAATAAATTCTTGTTTGAAAAAATACTTTAAAGCAGCAGTGTTTTATCAAGTGTGTTACAACACGTCTCCTCATACCCCCAAATAAATATGTTAATATGCACAAACAGGATACTTGCATGGCAAAGGGGAATATTACACACGAAACCGATAAGCTATCACTGAAGATAAATTTGTCCCTTTATTTACGAATGGGGCTCAAAAGGGGTCACTTGATCTGCAAAGCACTGAAAAATCCCAAGGCCTTAAAGAAAATATATATATTTCAGCAAAGTTTATTTAGGATAGTCATTCGTAGCCCTTCTAGCTTTACTGTCTACATTCCTCATCATGCGAATCTACACACCGACGTACACCGGCCTATACACGCCAAGACAGATGGACAGAGGAGATGACAAGCTGATTCTTAAATGCTTGCCCCGCTCTTAAGTTTTTCCCTCAATAATTTCTTTCCCTATCATCAAAATAAACCTACCTTTGCTGCTTCTTGTTCAAAACTGCTGTTGAGTATCTGAGTCACACTTTCAAAGGAAACCGTGAGGGGGAGCATGAAATTCTCAAACTCATCCTCGTCTTCACCTACAGGAAAAGAAACCAAAACAAACCAGCACGAGCGTTGCAGTGCATTCACGCTGCTGTTCGGAAGGGTCACTCTCTTCGGCTTTTACAGAAAAATCTCACTGACATCGTGGGAACTTTCATATGACCTACAGGAACAGACACCTGAGGTTTGACTTATTTTTACTGAGCTATAAACAAAGACAAATTGGTGATCGCAAAGGACTTGTATCCGAGACAGGCACGACTCTGCACTGCCCCTCTTTCTCTTTTTCATATTTGTTTTCTCTGTTCACCTGACAGCATTTGTTCAGTACTCTAGAAGAATATTCACAGGAAGTCAAGACTCAACAGTGAGACAATGTTAAATTTAAACCTGTAACAATAAATTAGACCCTTCCACGTGTCTACTTGGAGCATGATGTTTTATGATCAGATGCTATTTTTTCTACCTCCGACCTATTCAGTACACAGAAGGAAGCTGCCGTGGCAGTAAATCTGGAAGTGTGTTTGGGTTATTCGTGTGATGCTACTGCCCCATTTGATTCCAAAGGGGTGAATTTTGAGTAAAAGAAACAAGACGTTGTGGGCAGAGAAAAAAGAGATTGTCTTGGTTAGGCAGCTGAAAGATACCCTGGAGGTGTGGATTATTTTTGTTTTGTCATGACCCTGAACAACAACTTTTTAGAAATGGCAATTTGCATGAGGATTGGTACTCACACTACTTAATCTTTAGGCCCTTAATGAGGGCAGCTTGACTCTCGCATGAAGATTCCCCTTGAGAGTAATTCAGAATAGGAATTTAATTTATGTTCCTTAAAGAGACCTTTGCTATAGGGCTTCTCTCCCTTCTCTCTTCATTGGCAAAATCCAGGAAACTAAGTTGCAATTGAAGTTAAGAGTCTTGTGTGCGTCAAACTAGTGGTGCAAAGTTTGTGTAAGCTTGGCAGTTTAGTTTCTACACTTCATATACCCATCTGTAAAATGGGCCTAATTCCAGCCTCTTATTTCTAGGGATACCTCAAAGACCAAATCAGGCAACTCAGTACAACAGTAAGAACGATGGAAAAGGCCAAGAAGACAAAATAGTCACAACAGGAAGGGAAGTGTGGACTAACACAAATCCAGATGACAAAACAGAAAAACAAACAAGATACTCAGCAGCTTCTCATTAAGCTAGGATGACACATGTTCTGAACTGAAAGAGGCAAATATCCTCTGAGAGAGCTAATTGTGATCCTGCAGTTAAAATCGCCCCCTAACAAGGTAAATGTTTACATGGAGAGGAAAGTTCAGAGGCAAAGCCGATTATGGCATTTCCTCAGTTCTGAATACCTGGCTTTGTGACCTGAACTGCTTCCCTTGGGACCCGTTCCCTAAATGATTTTTTTAAAAGCAAATGAAATATCTTCAATAACTTACTGCCACACCCCTGGTCAGCCGTGGTTATGGAGCCTTCAAATCACAATCAATGGTCAAGAACTTCCTTAAATTAGCAAACTAACCAGCCCAATCTGTGCCTTGCATCCTGCCTGTTCAGCAGAGCCAAAGTGGGTGAGATGCCTTCTGTTAGATTTCAGTCCGGTGGACTTTGGGAAAACCCCATTCTGTCCATCTTTGCCTGCCTCCTCTGCCATCTTCTCTCTGCTCCTTTCAACCAGAGTCAGCCTTTTAATCTGTCATTTCTGGACCCTTGTGTCCTCTTCCAGTTACTCACAGTAACCTCAGACTATTCATCCAGTTTTTTGCTTTTATCTCCTTCCTTCACCAACTCCAGCTCCGCAGGCAGTTCCAAAACACGATTAACTTTCTGCACTCTCAGTCTCTTTGCTTGCCCAGCATCAGCTTCATCCTACCCTCCCAGGAATTAAGCTATTTCTACACATACTGCACATCCCAATGCTCTTCTCCTTTTAATAGCTTATAAGATTTTCCTCAGTGTAACATTAATAATAGTAAAAAAAATTTGAAAAATAAAGACCAATAATTTAGAAGGATCCCTGTGCTGGTATTGTCCCGTGCCAGCATACAGACATACAGACTAACAGAAACCTTCTGGATACTCCTCTGTGCAGGATCCTGGCCCAACTGAAGAAACCTGAACTACCACAAGATAGCAAAAGTAATACTCCATCTCACCTAGAGCACCACGCACCAAGAGAATCTCCGTGAAGATACTATGCACACATCCAAATTCAAGCTTCTACCTCCTGAGGTAGAAGCTCAAGAAAACTTTGTTAAAAAGTTGAGAAGACCAAAGAACTACCAGAATATCCGGATCAACACTGTAACTACAAACCAGCTAGTTCTGGAAATGGGATGGGGGAAATCCCACGTGCTATTTCTGTTTTAAGTTTCAGTGCAGGCAGTAAAGAAGAAATATCCCATTAGGATCCCACAGAGTATTGCCTATTAATGAAATAATCTCTAAGTTTCAGAAAAGCAGCACAAATAACTACCTATACATTTCTTCCGCATCCCTGTACAAGCCATCTCCACATCCCATGAACAGTACAGGATTAATAAGGAAGAACTATGTTACACAAACCTACTGTGGTAGATTTTTCTTTTTCTGTAATTCTAACTACGCATAAACATTCTTATCGTGTCCTTTGAAGGAAAAGAGATGCCTCGCTTGTAAGTTATAGTGGATTTGTGTGTGCCTTACAGCAATAGTGTTTTAAACCCGATTCACTCGGGGACGTTTGGCACGAACACGAATGCATACACCTGTAAGTACAGGACACTAATAGATCATGCTGAATAGCTCCTGAAGGTGTTTTCTACAGCTTAGATCTACCCTTTTTGGTAATGCAAAAGAAAAAGTTGGTAAAATTTATTAATCCTAGTGAAAACTTCCTTTTAAACATAACTTTTACTGGTGTTCTTGTATAGTTCTAGTCGCTATAGACTTTACGCAAAAGAATACTCCATTTATTTTGGAAACCTTGGACTACGAATTTGCACAAAGTGATGCAATTCTACATGCAAAAAAAAATATTACAAACATAACCTGGGGCACATGAGGAATTCTAATTAAGTTCATATCAGGTTAAAGCAATTCAACAGAAACCAAAGTGCATTTTGAAGCAAATACTAATTAATATATTACTGTTCTTTCCTACTACAATTAAATTTTGCCAGTCACTGCAGCAGCACATTGTTTAAATGTTAATATTCTCAATTTACTGTATTCAGCTAATCTCCAAAAATTTTTCTACATCAAATAATTACTTAAAACAACCTCCATCAATAAAATCCATCTTGATTTTGTTCGCACGTAAATTGTTTATCATCAATATAAAAGGATTTCATATAAAGCTCTTCATTTAATTTGAAAAAACCCAGAGAAGACAACGGATACAATGCTTTTTTTGTCTAAAAATGCCAGTTTTCACAGTTTGAGAATATCTTTTGATTCACAAGGTAAGAATGCAGCCATTTAATGCTTGCAAAGACGCATAGAAAGGACAGTTTGTGTACACCTTACTCTTCAAATTTGGATCCTAAAGCACAAGTTATACCTGTTTGTGCCTCTAAATGAGCTTTTCTATCAGTTCAAACCTAAACAAATTTATTCCAGTAGGCATGCAAAGGACAACAGTCACAACACTGCTGTGTGGTTTTTCCAGGTACTCCAAATAACTTCAGATTTTGTGAGTTGTTAATCCAGGGGAATCACAACGACCTCTGTCAGCTCCTAGCCAGTTGTAAGTCACAGGCCTGCATTTTGTTTGACATATATTTATACACTCTCTACTTTGAGATGTAATTTTTAACACTTGTCATCTTGTTTTTTACCGTAACTATTTTTTCCCCCATTTTATATGGCAAAATGCACCCATTGCTTGTGTTATACAACACCGAGCCAGTACTAAAAGCAGTTTAACGCCGTGCAAACGCAGGTCCAGCTCACAGTTGCCATTCTTTACTTAAAGAGTACTTTTTAAAAAAAGGCAATGGTGAGCTGGACCTGTAGTAAACACCAATAAACATGGTTCGGTCTTGCCTCAAAGTTAACTGTTTTCAGCACTTTTCAGCAGTAGATGGTACTGGCACCCAGAAAGAGTAACAACCGCCACTGGCTTATGACGGCCTGTGCCAACCTCTGCACCCATGTTGCCTAGTTAAGTCCTTTCATAAGGGCTGGAAATCAGTACATGAAAGACCCTATTTTTTGAAGGTTCTCAACAGTGGCCCCCCTTGGAACACCTACAGGCATCCATAGAATCACTATAGAATGGTTTGGGTTGGAAGGGACCTTAGAGATCATTTAGTTCCAACCCCCACTAGACCAGGTTCCTCAAAGCCCCATCCAGCCTGGCCTTGAACAGTTCCAGGGACGGGGCATGCACAGCTTCTCTGGGCAACCTGTGCCAGTGTCTCAGCCCACACAGTAAAGAATTCCTTCCTAACCTAAATCTACTCCCTTCCAGTTGAAGCAAGGCAGACCTGTAAGGCAGATCCTCAGCAGACACAAGCTCACAACTCTGAATGCGGCCTCTGATCAGAACAGAGGCCATTTGAGACATTGTCTTCTTCATCATCAGCTTCTTTAACCTACGATTTTCGTCAGCGTTCATCCTGACAAGCCCAGCCTTCTCTGTTGAGCCAACAGAGAGCTAATCACACCGAGTTCTGCATTCTACTCTGGTGTCCAAGGGCAGTGCCTGGATTCAGAGTGACCAAGTCCTTCATCCCATCTAGTTATTAGAGCGTGCACTGGGTTTTACATGTGTCTAACCTCTCTAATTGCCCTCAAAGGACAATTCAGAAGGTAACCCCAAGTGCATGTTTCTGTGTTGCTGGTTGAACCACAGAACTCTTGTCAATGGTTATTAGAGCTCAGAGGGTCTTTGTATATGGGCACTTAATGTTCTAAATCCTTACAGTTAACATAAAAGGTGCTTCTGTGAAAAAAAAAAAATCAACTCATCTTGCCTATTTCTTCAAAAGAAGGCAACAAACAATGTTCTTGTTTAATGCCACAAATCTCTAGAGTTGATAGACAGTGATGGAAACACCAACTATAACATATTTAACTTTACAATTAAGCTGGTTTTTGATTGGTTTAACAACCTGAAAAATGTGTTAGTACTACGCAAGACAGCAAGGTGTGTCAGGAAGACGAGAGGAGGACCTTACCTAAATCCACCATGAGAAGACGAGCGAGAGCCGTGTAGAACACTGTCCGGCACCTGAGGTCACTGAGGCTGTAGTTATCACTGACGCTCAAGAAAGGGAAGTGCTTACTCTGTTGAAACATAAGTAAGTTAAGCGCTCTCCAAAATTTACTAGACGCAATGTTTTTTAACAGAGTAAGAAAACTCACTGTGTGATTCTGAAGCATGAATTTCACAGCCTCAATTTTCACAAGCTTTTTCAGGAGACTATAAGTAGCAGTGTTAAGGAGAAGTCAGCCTCGCAGCATTAGGATTAATGCTATCAGGTTGTACAAACTTTCAGGCATTTTTAGTGAGGGAAACCAGCCTAATCAAAACAAATGTACATTAAAAATGTAACTGAATTTCATCTAGAAATATACATTGCACAGATATTCTTTAGAACATTAAAGACCATAATCTATTATTAATTAAAGCAATTACTTTTCATGGCATATATTCTAGTCACAAAAGAGACGAATGAACTAAATGATTTTTATAATTAAACGGAGAGTTTCTGATAATAAATGGTGCTGTTTTTTCCCCAGATAGACCCATGTCATCAGCACATAAATTAAAAAAAAAAGTGGTCTTGCAACTGTGTTGAAGATGACTGGCACTTGGCAATGGGGCTGGCAGCAGCCCTAAGCAGCACTGAAGTAATAGCCTCAAAATCACTGAGGTGATCTTCCTGGCCCATCAAAAATCACATTTAATTTGTTTCAGTTACAGCAGATAAAAATATATCTCATCCACACTAAGCTATGTTAAAGACTTAACCAAAGTATCTGCAGATGTACAAGAACTGAATGGAAATTTCTTAAGAACACAGAAAGTTTCAGAGGCAGAGCAAAGTCTGTAACAGGGCAGTACAGCTGGGAATTTTGGACATATCTGTGGATACTTCCACAGGAATCCCAGTTTCTCCAACTTTATAAAATACAAAGCAAATCTAATTGACTCCTGCTAGGCATGAGCTGAAATTCCCCACTCCACAAACTGGCTAAATTCAAGTCCAGATGACGAGAGCAGAACAGCATCAGCCCCAGCCACCACGCTCTGCTCTCAGTGCGGGCCCTCAAGAAGGTCCAGTGGTCTGCTCTGCTCTGCTAGACCTGGTCTACGCTAGTAAAGCTACATGACTCCTGGGCTGAAGCTCCTGGCTCTGGTCCAGCATAAGCTTGTGTCTGTTTGTACCTGCTCACACACAAAGGCTCCCAGGGAGACGCACACTAGATGATACAGAAGCAGCGCATGTCCTGGACTGCATGTATTCTCCAGAGCACATATTACCAGACAGTTACACCTGATGAAACGTAGTATTTTTAAGGCTCCTTTTAAAAAGCATAAGAAATCATATTAAATCACAAGTTGAGCTTGCAAAAACGATGTTATCGAAGCCCGTGAAGTTCAGTCGGTTAAGGCCTGCTTCACAGCTTGACTCCTCTCCTAGCTGTGTGAATGAGGAACACCTTTAACAGCACGAGCGCGCGGGCAAAGGGGATAACACCGTGTATTCCCCAAAGAGCCACGCTGACACCCCTGTGAGCGCTGTACAGGGCCACTGCTGCCAGGGAAGGCTGCAAAGCAGGAGCGAGGGAACGGCCAGCGCAGCGGCCTGCGCCACCCAACTCCTCCTTCCTCCGACACAAAATCGCTGTCTGGCTCCCAGCAAGTCAAATCACTTCCCCTGTGAGACAGTTCTTCTGTCTCAGCTCTGTGAAACGGGGATATAAAGGCCTTGTGATATCCAAGTACGCTAATACACTTCTTGAGGAGTGCCCGAGAAAAATTCGAACCCCAGAAACAGTCGTAAGCACTGAAGCCATTGAACGAAGCGACTTACGGGCTGGTACATTCCACAATGAATATGATAAACCCAGGACTCAGTAGGTTACCAGACACCGCTGATCCCTGCCATTGGTGAAGTGCTTTAAGAAATCCACCCAGCTGCATAACTGCCGACTGTAGAGTAGTGTCTACAGTACAAAACCAGAAGATTTTTACAAACAATTACCCACAACGCTTCCTATTGTGACTATTTTAATTTTTTTTGAGTGCTTGCTTCACTCTGCCATTCCTGCACATAATTGATTGAAGAGTTCAATTGCTTTTATAGCAATAAACAATTTCCCTTCTCATTTTAAATGGATTAAGTTCTTTTTAAATGGGTAAAAGTGTAAGAACAGGTTTTATAGCTGCTGTCGGAAAATCTCCTAATCTCGTTTTCAGATGGCACTCCTCTGTCAAGCTGTAACCTGGTTTTCTATCGCAAAGCTACATAGTTGGCTCCCCCCGTTACAAGGGAGAGCCTTTTATAACGTAAGGCTAACGACGACACGCATAAAGAATTTTTGAGAGACTATAGCCAAAGTTATTGTACAAAGTAACAATGAAACTGCAGTTATTTTGCTACAAAAATAATTCAGTGGAAAAGTTAATTATTAGAAAGACCTAAACATACATGAGGGAGCACTATGGCTTCAAAGACATAAAGGAATGAGTAACATATTCCATTATGTAAATGAATTCAAAGATATTTCACGACTGATCAGCTAGGAGGGACATAATGATTTATAATTCAAATAACTGAGCTTTGAAATCAAATTGGGCTAATATATTTCGAAATATGCAAACCTGGAATAATTGTGAAGGTAATGGAAACCATGACACCAGCTCCAATCATTTGTTGCCTTTGTTTTTAATACTGTCTTTTGCTTTTTCTTCCTTTTTTTTTTTTCTGTTATATAGTACAGTTGCTGGAATTATGGTTTGCTTTTAATTCTAGATTATCCTTTAAAAAAAGACTTATTACATACAGAAAAAAAGAGAAAAATACCAATTTCTAAGACTGTTGAGAAGCTGATTGAAGAAAAGTCACAAGGAAAGTACCAGAATTAAATAAATTATTATTTTAACCTTTCAGGCTAGCCACAATTTAATCTATCTCAGATATTGAAAATTGATCGACTGGATCCAGCATCTTAACAATACACTATTTCTTTCAAAGCAATATATACTTAATGCCTTTAAAAAAACCCTAATATAATGTGAAAAGGCCAAAGTTTGCAATGCCAGGAAGTAGTTATAAACTACTTCATATGTTTGAAATAAAAAGTACTTCAGTATTATTATTAAAAAAAACACTATTGGTAGAGTTTTTAATAGGAAAAAAATACATATCTTTAAAAGCCAAAATGACCAGTGAAATTGGGTTGTACATCATTTTCTGGGAAAAAGGAAAAACAGCCTCGACAGGTGTAATTTATCATTTTTCTGATTTAATACCAAAGAAATATATTAAAATAATAAAAAGAATCCTGAAATCCTCAAAATTTGTAGTGATAAATAGCCCTCCCTGTCTTTATTGCATTATGCCTACTAACAGAAATATTGCATGGTGGATTTTGCCAGACAAGGACGATTATTTTCCAATAAAAAGTTGCATATTAAATTCCAGCACAAAAGTGGGTGTCTAATACTTTTGAAATCTTTTATGGTTTGCCAGGGAACACAATTTTAAACTTACCTAATACAACATCACGGTGGAGCGAAGCGGAATTAAAGCCGTCTTTGTACAACCCCACCCAGCTAAGCAGAAAAGCTACCGTTCTCAGAATTTTTGTTTGAAGTATTGCCATCGAAAAGTAATTGTACACATTTTTGGTATTTATGTTTCTAGCTAATCTTTCTTTTTACAGGGCTTTAAACGCTTCACATGGATGTTTAAGGTGTATATTTATGAAGGCAGAGCTGCTTTACACCCTGACTATGCCGAGGGGTCTGAAACTGCTCTTGCAACAGTTAGTGAGTTTCTGCAGAGAAAAAAAACCACAATTTCATCACAATTCTACTCTTCAGGAGAACTTAGGTTATTACATAGCTCCTTTTTCATCCTTTCTAGGCCCTGATATTATTATATCTATTTCATGAGCAGAAACTCGTTTACTGCAAATATAATTGGAGTAATTTTAAAACAAAAACTATCCCTACATTTCAGCGCTGGAAAGCATTTATTTGCACCAGTAGTTTATACTGATTTTTGAGAGCTACTCTGAAAGCCCCCAGAGACAATATGAAATGCTGGATGCTTGTTGGCTTTAGTGGTAATATAAGGCTGATTATTTCAGCAAGTATGCGTACATAAATAAACAGGCAAGCACTTGAAGTTAAGTGCACCATGTTACCTTTTTTAGTTATTTCAAAAGTGTTTTGAATCCTACTGAAGCAATAAGTACAGAGTAGACGAGAGAGAGCTCATTTGTCCCTTCATAAATCTCATTAATGAAATAAATGTGTCCCCTTCTGTTTTTATCAAATTCCTTAGTAATGTTTCACTTTCAAGCCCTTTCCAGTCCCATTTCTGTGATGTTATGAGAACATAAACACATGCATATTTAAAATATGCTTAATGGTATTTTGAGTAAACATACAGAAGTACACATTGTATGATTTTCATTAAACAAAATTCACTTACGGAATGTGAAAACCCACACTCATCTTTCAACCCAAGGAAATATATTAAAATTCTTCTTATACGATTAGAGTTCTATAGAGAAATAAAATGATACCAATTGTCACATTCCAGGTGCCTTCCCCTCTGCTTGTTTAACAATCTCCTCTAGAAAATTGCTGAAAAGTTGTTTTTGTTTTAAAGTAGCGGAGGATTTCAATATTCAATGTTTTCATGAGCCCTGGTAGTTTGTTATCTGTCGTATACCTTTAAATATTGTGTCACATCAAAAACAGCTACTAGTTTAAATCTTCTTGCTGGATGGACTAAAAATTCACAGAGCAAATCATCTTCTCCAACTCATGGTAATTGAGTAAATATTAGACAAGATACAAAAGGTTTGTAACAGATAGCAGGTTAGCATCCACAATTTGGGTTAGGATTTCACAGAAGTGCTTGAACCAGACACAGCAACAAACTCAGAATCAGGCAACGACAGAACATGTGAAGAGGCTTGTGATTAAAATCTAACCCGTGCTTCACATCTGAGTTGACTCATCTGCAAAGCAGACCCAATCCAGTTCTCAACTGCTACCAGAATCAATCCTGTTCTCAATATTGCTCAACTCACCAGTGGCATTGACTTCCAGAAGATTAGCAATGGGACAGATGGCTGTAAGCAACTAGTTACATGATTTCTCTTTTATTGATATGAAGTCAGTGGAAATAAGGACACCTTTAAAAAACTGCATAGAAAAAGATAAACCAAAATGAAGATTCACGTCCTAATTGATTTTAAAACGGGGCATATCAAACAACGAAAGTCTCGTATTAATTTTTACCTTGCTATTTTAAAATATTATGTCATGCCATATACAGTAAAAAGGATATCCAACAGAAAGGTCATTTAGAAACTGAAGAGTTCTTGAAATCACGGGCTCACATCTTCCCCAGTATTTAAGATTTGTAACGCTAGAAAAAAAAGAAAACAAAATGAGTGAGATTTTATAACGCATCTTCCTCTTTTTGAGAGGAGCAGTGCAAAAGCTCAGAGAAGCGGCGCAGAATGTACTTCTGCAACAGATCTTCGGATTCTCCATTTCTAAGACAGAAAACGCTATACAAACATGCCATGTCTTTTTCCTGAACGAGGAATTCAAACACTTTCGCAATATTGTAACAAATGCATTCATTGTAAAAAAATCCATCATCTGTCATAACGAAATAAATTATCTGAAGCTTATCCCTACTTATATCTATCTTCCTCTTCAACGTAATAAATGCTACAAAAGTGGCCAGATATCGGCCCAGTTCTTCACAAGATAAAACCAAGTTGCTATACATTCCCCAGGAAAACTTCCATAGGAGAAATAGGGCACAGAAAGGGGCCAGTTCAGAGAACTACTGATATACGCAATTTGCAGTGAAACTCTGCCTTGCAGCTCTTGCCCTAATCGCTACTCTTCCTCTTCCCTGCACCAAAGACTTCACCAGAGTCAGGAGGTGCAGGGGACAGGACATCTCCCCAGGCGCAGCCCCTCCCAGACACAGGCATTTAGGAAGCACGCTCCCATTAACGAACCACTGCATACATTCTGCTATAGGATAACACCAGACCTATTATCAACCCTTAGGGAACACCACATAGAACAACTTACCATTTTTGACAGCAACCTCTCAGAGACGGCCTTTTACTGAAATCCTGCTGCTAACACTGGCTCTACTACTTTCCGTACGTTGAGTGTGAGCCACAGGATGCAGAGCGGGGACCCTCTACGGCTTCTTCTGTCTTGTGTGCACCTCAGTGCAAAGACACACCAGTGACTTGGGTGCAATCTGTTATGCTCACCTACCAGATTTATTAGAAGGTGAAGAGGTGGCTTTGGCCCGTAAATTGAAGCCAGTGAATTGAAGCCAGCGAGGTGGAGGAACGTAATTTTTTTCAAACATGGGCTGGTCATGATAATAAGTTGAAAGCCACTGATCATGTAGCCTGTCATTTCCTAGCGTTCTTAGGGGAATGTCACTAGGCCCGTGTCAACAATCTTACCAGAGTTCAAACATCTCATACTTTGTTTCTACTGTAGACTCCTGCCATTGGGCCCAAGAAGAAGTTACCTCCCACCTCCCCTCAGTAGCCCAAACACGTTTATCACTTAGTTACACACTGACTACTAGTAACTTTGTCCAAGTTAGGCTGAATGGCCTATAACAAGTTGCTTCCTCTGAGTTCCCTTTTTTGAAGGCAAGTACTGTGCCCTATTCTTCTGGGACATCCACCACCACCCTCAAAAACCCAAAAGAAAGCTGAATGTCCTCTTCCCCAGACAGGGAGATAATGCCACCTAAGAGATTCACAGCAGAGTTTCTGATAGTGGATTCATTGGAGAAATAAAAGAAATAAAAGCGAGCCATCACAGCCTTTCGAAACACAGCTCATTCAAATAAGAAGGACCAGGACCTCCTGGCTCAGAAGCCCTGGCACCTATTGCTGATGGTGATTATCACATCGCGAGGCTGTATCTCAAACACCCTCAACAGCGAGTCATTCCAGATTTGTAACACCTCAGTTTCCTTGTCTGTAGACTATGCACACTGATTCTGACTTGAAGCCGTCAGATCTATTGATGAAAGCTGATGAGGTAAGAGGTATAAGCAGTCCAGCTGTTTATACTGTGATGCAGTAGGATTTCTAGGCTGGGAATACAGAACCTGAAGAACAGACGTTAAATGCCTTAAAATCAGCACTGGTTATTGCTTTTGGATATTCACAGGCTAAGGAATGTACTAAATCACATAAACTAAATATCTTTTCCAGGAAGTTATAACCTCAAGAATGCAGTTTAAAGCATCTAACTGTTTAGTATTATTTGCTGAGGAAAAGGCAAATAACAATGCAATTACCAAAGCAGTATTCCTCAATTTAGATTTACAAACAAACATTGATTTACTTTATAAAATCTCTATGAAGAGCTACAGAGGTTCAGATTGCCTTAAAGAAATAGCCCATTCTAGCAAGTCCATAATTCACAGTTTATCCCTGCTATGGGGAGTTCTGGAGATGTTTATAGTTGCACTAAATCCTTAACAAGTATACCATACTAAGCAATAAAAATGAATTTGGACTACCCAGATTTGACATCAGTATCAAAATCATAAAAGGCTATTTTGTAAAAGAGCAAAATCTTTGTCATTCAGTAGCCAGATACAGGACATTTAATGAAAACCAAGAAGTCATGGTGACAGCTTGAAGAGAAATTTAAAATTGTATAAGGAGGGCTCTTCATCCAACTTTTGTATACATCTGCTTTTTCAGTTCATGGCTGTATTTGGATGCTGAAAGATGGAGTAATAACATAAAAGCCAGAACGTACTCGTGAGCAAACAGAGGCTGAAAAATTTCAATTATAATCACAGCAATTCCCATTTCTGTTCCTGCCTTATCAACGTCAGGCAAGATGAAAGACACATAAAGTGTAGTATTTTAAGAAACATCTACAAAACACTGTAAGTATCTCAGCAAATCTGCAAAGATCCAGAGAGGAATCTCATAATACAAAAAGCCGTTTTCCACTATGTAAGGAAGATAAGCCAAGGAATGAAAGAGGAAAAAAGTTTACACCTCTCAGAGAAATGATGGCAAGACAGCACTTGAATCCACGTGCTAGTGTCCTTGCCTCTTGCTCTCTCAAGTGGCTTACTAAAATATTAACTAAATGAAAAAGAGTCAAAGGAACCAATCGCAAAGTTTCAGATGAGTCACAGAAAATAAGAACTTCATCAAAAGCCATGCCAGTGCACAATTCACCAAAACATCTATGGTAGATGAGCCCTGAACACATTTCAAAGGTAAGTACAAAAAAGCGGAAATAAAAAAATGGCAGAATGTTTCCAATTTTGGCAACAATACCAGTATCAAAATACTGAACTGCACGCACACACACCAAACCGAAAGAGCAGCAGAAACACTGATCCATGTTGAAAAGCAATGAGAATATGAACAATGACAATGAAAGAGCATTACAAACCCAGTACATTTTCAAATATTTGCTTTTAGTAAGAAGATAAGAATAAAACCTTAGCTTATAAAAGCTGCACCAAAGAAACTTCCTGGCTTTCCAGCCTCTGAACCGTCCAGTTTGCTGTGACACTTTGTCACCACAACTGCTTACTAATGTAGTTCCATCAGCACACCAAACATCTCTTCCCTTAACATAGTGACTTTAAAACATTATTTTTAAGAGGCTGTTTATTTTTACATTAAAATCTAGAGGAAGAAGAAGATAAAAAATGATTATACACTCCAATTTACAATTCGCTGGGAAATGGGCTACCGTATCGTTCACGGAAGAATCAAAATTCTTCGCATGTTCCAAGTCATGATGATACTTGGCCAGGGAAAGAATCAAGGCAAAGATCCATTTTATGATTCTTCCCTCTCCCCCCCAAATCATTCCACTCGCCTTAGTTTCCTGTCCTGCCCTCAGTTTCAGACGTGGAAAAAGAGCTCTCCAGACACATGGACTGTATCACACTGCTCTTAAAAAGTTCCAAGTGGTGCACAGCAAAGGACAACCCTTGGTACGAGATGTAGCAGCTCTTACGGCAGTAGCAGATGGGAAACTATACTGCTGGAGCACAGGAGTGGAATGCCCAGTTTAAAAGATAGAACTGGAAAACCTGCACCGCCATTTAAATTTTAGAGGACGAGACAGAATCAGGGATGTGAGGGAGAAAAGCAAAAGCAAAGCACAGTCAGCAAAGACGAGAGAGCGCTGAAGAACAAGCGTATACTGTACAAAGAGAGAAACGCCATTTGGTCCCATGCATGGTGGGCACCTTCTTCATTTATTCTCCATTGCATACCAAGGTGCTTAAATATATATGGTTTACAGGTCAAATGCAAGTGCCCAAAGAATCCCATCTGTCCTCTTTCCAGGAGGCCTTGAACTCCTTTTCTGAAATGTAATGGGCAGGTTCATCATCACAGTAAAGCCGAAGAATCCCAGGACACTGGAGTACCTGCACGTGTAGGCTACCGTCCCTCACATGTGCAGGAGATCCGCGAATACGACAAAGCAGCAGTTGCAAAAGATGGGTTGCTACCAGCCGGAAGAGATGATGATGGCTGTAAATCAGTGAGTTTGGATGTGGTGGATTTTTCATTGTTCTTGTTTGGTTGGGGTTTTTTTGTTTTTAAATAATTCAAGCACAGAGTGAAAACCTCCTAAGCTTATATAAGGATAGTATGAATTGGAAAGCCTGAGCTGTGTAAATTTAGGAACGCTCTTGGTCTCAAGTTAAGGATATCACAAATACACTTGCATTATAAAAATAACGAAGATAACAAAATACGATACATTGTAAACAAAAGTTTCAAAGTTGCTTAAGATGTGTGCTATCCAATTCCCATTACAGGGCAAGAAACATGGGCATTCAAGTCCTCTAAAAGGACTTTGAAAATCTCTTCCTTATGTAGTACTTAAGTTTCAGTAATAACAAAGATAGCAATTTGTTGGCAAGAAAGCACTGTACACTCATGCTTTAATTATTTCTTGTAGATCATCATCATTTACAACGAAAGCTCTCTGTGGCTGAATGACAGTGATTGGACACATACTTTGCATCAGAGCTGGACAAAGATGAATAGTTAAAAAAATGCACATTCTCTCATGAATAAAAGTTGCAAGTTTTCGTTTGGGATGATTCATGAAGTCATATCACTGTAAGTGTTTAGAAAAATATTCAGAGATCCAGACTTTTTATACTTATGTATTACTTAAACATTGTCACATGGAAAATCTATTCATATATATGTAAAGTGCATTCATCCCAGTGAAATCATTATGGCAGTGAAAAAAAAAAAAAAAGCAAAAACCATCCAACAGCAATGTTTGGATATGCATCTTTCATTCATGTTTCAGTTATTTTATCATGACCATAACCACTAAATATTTGGGCAAATATTTTGTAAATCCACCTCAGAAATCACTTCCACATGAATTTGATGAGAACTGAAAGGAACCAGAAGAGGCTCACAAAGAGTAAGGGAAGAAAAGGACAAAATAAATACAAGACCTTTTGCCCAAATGCCCAGGACAGGCTCAAGGTGCAGATGGAACGAGAACTACTCCAGCGAAAGTATTTCCTTGCCTCTTACCTATACGAGGCAGGATGAAGGCAGGTATGCAGCTACTGCTCGAAGTGGTGATCAGTGGAAGGAGAGGACTACTGTTGGTTTTGGGTACTATGCCTCACTCCTTGCCTTAAGAGTCCTGGCCTTGATTCACTTCCCGGTAGGCCATGAGGCATAAGAACATGTGATGTGGCTGTTTCGGGAGGAAGCAGGAGCAACCAGGATAGAGAACTCCATAGAGATGGGGGAATAGTCTGTGCTTTTGAAAACTGGTACCTCAGGGCAATAGTAAAAGAAAGTCTAAGAATACAGGCTGGAAGTCATAGTCATTTTCCAGAATCTTCTCATCCACGGCAACCCTACTAGCTTCTTCAAAATCCCATTGCTCCCTCTTGCCTGTCTTCACCCTTCAGTAGCCCCTCCCAGTTTATCCCTCCTTGAACCCATTCTACTGTTGCTCAGCTGTGTTCAGCATTGTAGCAGAGTTAAGCTGCTGTGCGTATTAGAAAAAAATTGTTTCAGTTCAGGTATTTTTTCAGTTGACCCTTCCCCTTCCACACCTACATCCTCTAAGGTGATGGTCAAAGCAAGCAAAGACAGGGGATGCTACAAGAACCATCTCATAAAATTTCTGGTAAGACTGTGATAAAATACAGCCATTAATGGATATTCTGACTGCATAAAGCTCCATCCTTTCATAAATGGTTTAACAGGAATTCAGCAGAAGGCACATTAATTAACTTCCAATGGAAAGGTGATAAAAGGTCTAGGATCTGATGTGACAGTAGTACTCTGAACAACAGTCAGGAGGTCTAAAGGACACCTATTACATTTAAAAACCTCACAATATTTCTCTACATTGAAGAATATCTCTTTCATACAGCCTTTAATCCATAAGCTGAACAGTCGCTCCTGCAGCTACTAGTAGCTATGACACAAATATTTCAAATTGTTTTTCTGTTAATGAAAGAACTCACTGAATTTGATCACCAGCCCTCCTCTGCAAAGCTGCTGCTTACGAATTCCAAAGAACCGATTAAAGCTACATGAAAGTGAAATACCGAAAACAGCAAGACCTGGGGAAAGACACCTCAACAAAAAATGCGTTCAGAATCTCAAGAAATCAAAGCAAATTGCCATTTGCCCATCTAAACATTACCGAGCTCACACTGGACTTCAGGAAACTAGAAACGCCATGTGTCACCCAGTACGTTATCACAAAAAGAGGTTGTCTCTAACAGCAGAACAAAAAAATAATTAAGACGTCCTAGTGGACTACAACCTGTTTGACTACTATAAATTCAAGTGCTACGTGTACTCCTCACACAAAGTATAAAATGCTTCCTGCACGCATCCTTCATCGGATTCTTTAATGGCAAAGTGGTAGGAAATAACCTGCCGTTGTCTTTTGATCATCCCAGAGTGCTAACGGCAGATTACGCCAAGGTGCTTTCTCCAAGTATCAAGGGCGCTTTGTGATTTGTTAGACTGGTTGCCATTAGCCAGGCAACAATATCCTTTCAAGCGTAACTCCTCTATTTCACATAATGCTTGGCAATAACAGAATAGAAACTATCCAGCCCCAAACGTGCTTGTGCAGTCACCTATACGTAACACAGGAGAACGCCACCACTTCAACCCGAAAGTGCACCCTGAAGATTCCCCAGTGTTTCCTTTTAGCTTAATGTTAAGGAATAACATATTACATAGTTCACCTCTTTAAAGAAAAAAAATGGCTCGGTAGGGTAAGACAAAACAGTAAACTAGTGGCTTTCTAAACTAACAGTGGGTTAAAAACACTGACTACATCCATGCGAGAAAAATGAATGGTCTCGCAGTCACGTACCCTGCCAAGAGCAGTCTCAGTATCCGAGCACCAGCAGCGCTGCCAGACTGGACTGCCCCATCAGACTGCAGATTTTGAATTACGTATCCGTATGTTTGCTTTCACACCCGGATTTTCGAACTGGCACACTGTCACTGGGGAGAAGCTTGTTTGTTTTAATGGACACAAACATGAATGTGTTTATACAGCGGTTTCACAGCTAGCTTTAAAGCTACTGATGGAATTGTCCATTCCAAGCTGTAACATCCGTTCTGTAAAATGAAATTGATCTTCAATCTAATCAATGAACAATTCATGTTTTTAGGAAAATATAGCAAGCCACCAGGAAAGAGAAAATTAAAAAAAAAAAAAAAGTGTGTGATCTAAAAAGCAGCACTGGTTTTTTTTTCTTTTTATGTACCTAGTTTTCTTTAAAAATCTTCCATGTAACATTAAAACTCTAACTATGCTTTTTTCTTAATTTACAGCCCCATCCAATCTAAACAGAGCTAGTACTTATCACACAACTTGTTAAATTATGTTATTTCCTCGACCAGCAAAGGCAACAGAGATTTTCCCTCAATGGCAGCAACAAGGGGAAAAAGAGAAGCAAACTGATGTACGTGGTCTCCAAACAACAGTTCTTTTCCCCTGCTTTGTCTGGAGTCACTGAAGTTTCACTAGCCACCCAGTCCCATGACATGAACTGCTTCCAAAAACTGTACAGTAAGTATCCATCAATATTTTGGCCTTCCAGCATCTGAAGGAGGCCTACAAGAAAGCTGGGGAGGGACTTTTTACAAGGGCTTGTAGTGATACGATGAAGGGTAATGGCTTCAAACTGCAAGAGGAGAGATTTAGATGAGAAAATAAAAAGAACTTCTTCGCTCTGAGGGTGGTGAGTCACTGGAACAGGTTGTCCAGGCAGCCTGCAGAGGCCTCAACACTGGATGTGTTCGAGACCAGGTTGGACGGGGCTCGGAGCACCCTGCTCTACTGGGAGGTGTCCCTGCCCATGGTGGGGGGGTTGGAACTAGATGATCTTTTAAGGTCCCTTCCAACCCAAACCATTCTATCATTCTAAGATTCTCCCATCACCCTCCATTTACCAGTCTTTAAAGTATACTCCAGACAGCTATCAAGGTTTGATGGGCACTATTGTTGTCCTAAGGCAAGATGTAACCCTCAGCTTCTGGTTGAGGAAGCAAAGTATTTATGCCTTGTTTTCCACAGAAAAGTTAAGTCATATTAGAAAATGCCCTTGTCTTAATTGCTACTATTTCTCAAGGTTGGTACTCATGGTAGCAAAAGACAAGTTGTGTTTAATATTGGCCGGACAGGTCACGGCTAACCTGGCAGCATCAATAGAGATGTTTCTCTAGTAGGTCAAAGTCTCCTGAAAATATTTAAAGGTCTTGTAAGTCAGATTTAGAGGATGTGAACTAAATGACAGTATGCAGCACGTACCTCACTGTAGAATAAAGAGCTACGGTATTTGTTTCTCTTTCTCCAAGCACACACAGGACTCCTTTGTCTCCTGGGGGCTCCCAGATTTTTTTAGTGGCTATTTACAAATTTTCAGAGGGACCATTTTGTTTTGCTTCAAGAGCAAAACTGATTTCAGATGAAACTCTTTTTGAGTCAGGAGAAACTATCAAATCTCATGAAAGACATAAGTAATAAAAGACAAAATCCTGGTAGTTTTGCTGTCATCCAAGAAAAGCGGCAGCAGCACAGGCATAAGAAAAAGGTAGCTTCTCCAGAGCAATTTTCTAGGATTATTCTTAAGAGAAAGTATTGCAGCACTTACCTGCCAGAATAACACACCGCCTTATTCTGCCAAATGCCAGAGACAAGACAGCTGATAATAATGCCCCTTGTCTCCTTCTATATGAGGCCTTAAAATCCTCCTCTGTGAATCTGTACTTTTAAAAGAGCAAATTTTGCCAGATCTGGCCAAAGAGCAACTCAAAAGAGTCTCCCCAAAGCAAAGAAAGACTAGTTTAACTTGGCCAGTTCCCCACTGTAAATTGCCATGAAGCTTTCCAGGCAACTGCACTGACACATGAGGGTGCAGGAATGAGAAGTGGGGAGGGATGGGGACGGCTTACGCCCGGCTGTCACTCAACAACAGGCTATGAAATCTCAACTCTGTTCTCCCACACGCCATTTGGAGAAGGATGCAGGCACCGTGCAGGACAGCTGCAAGTGCTTATTTAGGGGCCTGCAGCAGCTTCACAAAATACGAGACGGGTGTTTCTCAAAATGGTTATCCCTTACTTCGAATACTTAACATTTATGGAAAACATTTTTCTAGCAAAGAGCAAACTTAATGACAAAATAAAACTCAGTGTTCATGTAAACATTAAAGGCAAACCAAAATACATACAGAATAGAATCCAGGCAGAAACTCACATTTTTGTCATAAATGTTTCCAGAACATGGTTGTCATCTGTTATTCCCAAGACTTCTGACATTCGGGCGTACACCTGGAAATAAACATTTCAACAGGAACTCGTTATAGACATTTACAGGTCTCGACATTTTCAGTTATTCTAAAACCTTGCCTATTTTGATTTTGCATGAGAAAAGCAGGCACAAAAGCCTCTCCATCCAACCTAGCTGAAGCATTTGTAAGAGACGGCAGATAGCATATATTTCTTCCCACAGAGAACAAGTATATTTTTCATATTAAACTCACTTTGTTGTTCGCAGAACGATACAGTCTCCGTTCAAAAAACCTGGTTTATTGTAAAAAGTTGCAAAGGGATGAAGAAAGTGTTCTGTTGGTCTCTGTCATCAGTGGGATGCGACTCAACGCTGCCCTTTAGCTAGCATTTGCAAGTTCTTGCACTGCCAGTCGTAAAAACGGGCAAATGAGGTCATCTTCAGACATCCAGCTTTGCGTTCATGAAGGAAGAACAAAGGCTTTGGCAGTCAAGCAACCTGTAATTGAGTATTTCCCCCCTCGATTTCAGATCCAAGGCTTGTATTACCAGCCAAGTCTTCCCAGTACCCTGTCAGATCAAACCGCTGTTATGACGCAGTAACAAACACACAGCGCACATGAAATGTATTTTTTTCCTTCCTATGATATCTTCGTAAAATACTCTAGTAGTTTTAGCGGCCTAGCATGTAGTTTGGATAGAAGCATTTCGTTGGGTTAAACCAACTTCAGAACCGGAGGGGAGACACGTACTGCAAGCTCTCTTTACAACCCTTTGGCACCTCTGCGCTGGAGTAACTCTGCTATTTGCTTACAACCGGGCTGAACGCGGATCGACCAGTCAGTACGTTTCCTTTCGGCCACTTTAAGCTTTGGTGACACTAACCCACATATTATGGGTTAGACGTAATTCTTCCAGAGGCGATCAGGCCGAGTATCAGCAGGCCTGCAGCGAGCGCAGGGCTGCCCAGCGGTGAAAGCCTGGTGCCATCTAGCTGTCACTTCTGCGGGCTCCGGGACCTGCTCCGCACAGATGCCCATGGACTTCACCTCACGCGGTCCTTCGGCTACTGCACCCAAACTGCTTGTACCAACTTCCTTTCTGCTAGTGGTGTAATCCCACGACTCTGCTTAAAGCCCAAACCAGCACTATCCCACCTCTGAGGAAGTCCATAATAATACTACTACAAATAACAAAGAAGACAATAAAAATGGTACTTTCATGTCCCATAGACTTTTGTTTCAAGCCCAAGCATAATCAAGGCATGAGTAACTAAACTTGCAGCTCTAACCAGAAAGCGCGCCCAGATCAAGGATAACTTAACTTGTAAGTTAACTTATCCTTTTATAATTTTAGGAATGTATTTTACTGTGACACAATCGGTAGGGAGAAGATGATCAAAATATGAAAAAAAAATGGTAACATACAATATGATCCTCCAAACGTTGCAAAATATTATGTTCACAATTTAAGTGTGAAGTTGTTTACAGAATTAATGATAGCAAAAGTAATATATTAAAATATAAACCCAATATATTCTAATAATAATTAAAAAGCCTCTCTAAATAGCGCACTGCAGAAATGCTACATCAGCTGCAATTTTAGCAAAGTTTAAGAATTTCTGTGCTTGATAGGAGAGAAAGCTAGCAGGGGATGTAACCGCCTGAGCGCACACAGCTTTTTGTGTTAGGAGCCTTCCTTTCTGGCAGGGGAAGGCAGCGGGAGAAGGGGAGCGTGAGCACGGCCGGTGGCTTTGTGCTCTGTTGTCAAACTAGGCTCTCCTCACATCAGAGTTTAACAACTAAAATACTAAAACAGCAGTCAGTGTTGACAAAGAGCAGTGCTTTAATCCACAATTATCCTTGTAACTCTTACTACTCCTTTTATCATCCATTAGCTTTGATTCCCATTATCCCATCAAGAACTGTGTCAACGCTTTTGTCCCTGGGGATTTCCCACAACTACTCGGATCTGACAGCCAAGCCTGAGTGCTAAGCAGGATCATTACCTCTTAAATCCACTTATCTGATCCACTGAATAGTAAATTGAAAAGCTCATTAACAGCAACAATCTGATTTGTTTTCACATGTGACAGGGTCATTTCAAGTCAGCATGAATACAGGGCTTGTAATAAAACCTACTACCGGTTCCCTAATGTGACAAATTGTAAGCTAAAATAAATGTGATATTTTAAACACCTTCTTCAAAATCATTTTCAAATCCAACACGCACTCTTGGCATGTAAAAATAGAAAAGCAAACAACCCCCAACCACAACAATGCAACGCCCTTAGACTTTTAAGCGCTATAAAAAATTAATGATAAAGCATTTTGGATGTATAATAATAAAACACACTGCAACAACAAAGACCGTGCTACGTATTCAAAAGACGGAGAAGAACACTATTGAAAGGGGTCATCAGGGGGTGTGGAAGTGATCTCATTGCGAGCTGGGTCATGACGGCAAAGGCAGCAGAGGGCCTTGGGGGCCCGGCGGGACCTCCGGTCTCTGTCCTTCCCGCAGCAAGGAAAAAACCCAAGGCTTATGTTTTCACGTCCCTCCAGACACTTCAAGTAAAGAGCAGAGTAACTTGCACTAGTAAACAACCAGTTGCAGCCTTCTGCAAAACCTTGACACAATCATTCCCAAATCCCTACACCTATCCCACCATCGCCATCTCATTCCTACAATGGTTATGAACGGAAGTGAAAAATCCGCAGAAGTGGGAACATTAGACCACACCGTTCAATGACCTTCACAGGCACCAGTAGACATTTGAGGTCCTTAAAGCAAGCTTGGGCTGATACCACCACTGCAACCCCTACCCAAGCGGCACTGCTATGTTCCAAGGTGACAGCACCGGTCATGACAGTGAAGAGAAAGAAGAGACCAGCAAAACACCTTCAATAATCATCAGTAACAATTTCAAACAACTTAAAGAGAGTGTGAAGACAAGGGATCCAGGGAGCCTCCTGTTTTGCCCCGTTTGTTCCATTACAATCAACTTGGTGGCATCAGGATGTTTAAGGAAGACAGCAAGTTCATGAGCTCTCATGCCAGGGAGTTTTTAATATCTAGCAGATTTATCAGTGGTTCAAGTTACATAACTGCATACTTCCCAACTACTTGAATTCTACCTGCTACCTTTCCAAAGGACAAGAAAATAAAATTGTGGAAGCAAGGTGTTACAAAGCAAAGCACTTGTATGTAAATACAGTCCAAGAAAATGGAGAAATAATTCAATAATCGTACTTAAAACTTTATTTTCCTCTCTTCTCTGCCCTAGGTATGCTTAAATTTGTCTTTTACTTTGTCTTAGCTTTGTCTTTTGAGGTCTTTGCTTTTTGGTAGTACCATTATAACTCTGAAGAAGCTAATTATGTCAATTCTTAAATGTGAAGCAGATTACAGAACTGGGAAGCTCAGAATATGAGTTCCTAAAGGTTGTATGGCTATATAATGACAGTCACAGAAATTCAATAACAGCACTGTATGGAATGTACTCAAACGCACCCCATGAAACAAATTAAAACAGAGCATTGAATCTCTCACACTGTGCAAATAAGAAAACACAAGAAAATGTTGGTTTCTATACGTTTCATAAGGGCTATTATAATGAATTAAGATTTTGGATAATGAATCTTCAGAAAATTACAGTAAAGTTATTACCCGTAGGCACAGTGGAAATGCTGAAGATATTATAACTTCCTTGAAGCTCTCCAGGCCTTGCTGCAGAGAACTATCACTGCAACATTAAAGTATTTTGTCATGAACGTTGAGGGCAAAACCAGACCTTACCCACGTTTAGCCCAACCTGACGGAAGCGGAGTGGAGACAGCCAGGAGCAGTGGGGCTGGAGCGCTCGTGGCAGATTGAGTAGAGCAACTTTGTCCTCACGGTGCGCCGGGAACTCACGCGACTGCCGCGGATTGCCGGAGCTGCCATCCCACCTCTCTGATGCACCCCTGTGCGTCACCCACTACAACTCCGCTGCAATCCCAAGTTTCCGTCTCGGTGTCAAGTGCAATAAGACATTTAGTAATTTCTGCTGCCTTCTACATCACATTTAGGTATTTTGAATTTTCAGCGTTTCAAAGCTCCATTACAACAGAGCGGCAATCTAGCTTCCAAATCCCACAGGCAACTTCTGAAAATCTGAACCGAATCCCCTAATTAGTACATCAGGGTGACAGCTCATTCGTCTTTACCTCCTGACCAAACTAAGGGCTTAAAAATCCTTGGTTTTTCTATTCTCTCCGTAACAGAGGAAAATCTTGGTCATCTCCAGTGTCCTGAAAAGGTAAGATCCCAAAACATCCTCAACGCAGAGTCTAAGCCAAGAGAATAGGCTAATCTGTTGTTTTATAGTTAGCACCGTAAAAGGAAAAAAAACTCTCCAAAGGAGGTTGTAGGAAATTGCCTCACTTTCAGGTAGGATCTCTGGAGATTAAGTTGGGCTTTGTGCTACATAAGAGGTAAGCTACACTCCCACTCACTGCTACATGTGCTTGTAAGCAACCAGAGAAACTACACAATTAAGTAAATAATATACTATCTATTGCCTCACCTATAGTGCGAGCTTAATTGCATGAAGTTATCCTCAACCGGAAGAGACCTACTATAAAACAGCACTTACAAATCAGGGTATGTGCTGTGTGGCTCAGAGCCATTGTTGTGGCTGTTCCTTCCCTCCTAGCGTGTTGAAATCCTTTGTCATCACAAGCTCAGGTAGCTAGAGGTATCAGCAGCTCCTGCACAGGCTGTTTTCCAGGCCCTCTTCCCCAGCCCCTTCCCTGTCAGCTCAAGGGAGCAAGAGAACTCACAGGAGTCTGCGGTGCGGGAGCGATTAACTCCCCGCCTCCTGCTCCATAAAGTGCCCATGTGATGCCAGCAAGAAACCTTTTCTGAAATGGAAATTGATCTCTACTTCAATGACTTTCTCTCAGCTTTTATTTATTTATTCTTCCTTTCTTAATTCCTGTGCTCTGAAAAATCTTGCAAGAAAGATTTACAATTCTGGTGAACTTACTATGGGAGACCTACTATGAAGTAACTGCTGTTATTACTGATGTGGCACGAGAAGCATTCTTGGGGGGGGAAGAAAAAAAATTGGTTTATCTGCTAGGTCTTCAGTTAGCCAATTGTTAAAAAGGTGCTTAGCTTTAAAGTCATTTAGACTTCCATTTTTGTAAAGCACGCTTAGAGACTTTTAATGCCACTGTCTCTTTGGTTCCCCTCCAGGGCTTAAAGTACAAGTACTATAGTGAAAACTGAGATGTACTATTAACAGCTATTACTTTTTGAACATCATCTGGAAGATTTTTAGCTTACAAAGCACAGTTCTGGGTTGCGCTCTCCGTCACAGCTATACACCGCACTGCAGAGATTCAAGCCAAATATGCTGTCAGGTATTTGCTCAACAAGAAGCCAAAACACTGCTTTAAAATCCTCTAACGATTGCAAGGAACCAGATGACAGGAGCAGGTTTGTGCCAGTCAGAAAACTCCAAAAGATAAAGTACTTCGGTAGCAGTAACCGACACTCTTACTTGCCTCCGTAACTGTTAAAAGTGTCCAGCTTAATTTTATTCCGTTGCTGAATTGTATCTAAACGAGGGGCCCACTCAGCATGTTTATGTGCAATAAACCTCGATGCTAAAGCATCCACATTAGTTTGGCACTTAAGTAATAACAATCAGAGCTACTTACTACAGTTCTAAAATTTCGATATCCAAAACTCTTTCGTTGTGCTGACTAACACAGCTGCAGGTGTTGCGCATCTCTCAGAATCGAGCCTTTAAGCACAGGAAATTTAGCGATCGCACGTATTTTGAGAAGGTTTTGCACCGGGGTTGTACATGAGAGTGCTTTTGCACATTTATCCCACGGCATAAGGAGAGGTGTTACAGCCACCTCAGCTAATACTAGCAATTTGAACAACACTCTTTGGCAAGCCAGAAATAAGATAATTGTTCAACATAGGCTGGCTCTTCTGAAATACTGGAAGCCTTGCCTGTAATTATAGACATCTGTCATTGCTAGCCACTCAGTAGTAACCCTGACATCAATATACAACTATAACACTGAACCGCCTGCAGGCACAGCGATGGAAGCCAGCTACGAGAGGCGGGCAATCATCTGCCTCATCCAAACTATCTGTCAAAGGTTCCTAACCACAAATAGCTCTTACGTTTTGTATCCTTAGGATAATATGTTGATTTATTTTGGATCCTCTAATATTTACAGTCTAGGCCATCTACTAAAATAAAGAAACAAACCTTATGGCTAATGGAGGCAGTTACCGTTCAAAACCATCTCGGAAGGTCATAGCTCACCACTCCAGCGTTAAACACCGAGGGCTGCTTTGAACATCCACCTCTGTATAAACTTGCCCTCCTCCAAAATCACTCATTTCCAGCTACGAGGTACAGTGATTGCTATTCTCTCATCAGCCACCGTTTTGGCCACCAACCCGACGAAATATTTAAATTTTAAACCTGGAGAATATCGGTGCAAAAACGTGCACAGCAAGTTCCCGTCTCCTGGAGTTCACCGTGTCAGAACAGAAACGAGAGGCGCTCTGCAGAATTATCTTCAACACACCACTTCGGAAAAGGAATCGCGTTAATGATATCAAGTACGGTTGCAGATGAAATGCTTCACAGATTAAATACTTCACCGGTTCTTAGCAGGAAGCTGATGGACGCTGCTAACCAAGGAATAAGCTTTATTGACATCTACAGCTAAACGTGGATAATTTCTTTTTAATTCTAAGACGAAAAGCGTGCTGAAACCCTCAGCCTCCACTTTTTCGTCTTCATTTGAAAATCAATCTGAAAAAGGGGCAAAAAAGATTGTAGGTTTAAACTAATTAGGAATTAACATCCCTACAATTATCATAATTTGTTATTAACAAAACCGAGATTTCTTACTCTGATTCACAACAGCCTCTGCTGAAGAGAAACTATTAATTACTAGACAGACAGTTAGCTTACAAGCGAGCTGCATTTTAAAAACCTCCTTTAAAATACAATTGCTAAATGCCTTACAGTGCTGTAATGTGAGACAGGTTCAAATCTTATTACTTCACTGAAATTAAAACCTAAGTTTTAATACTGTTCAAGTCGAACAATGATTCCACACTTTATTGCTTTTGAAATCCCTTGATGATCATAGGAAAAAATGCCCTCGAGAAAAAGAGACTCTGTTTTCGATAAACAGAAAATACAGTTTGCACTCTTAGCCTCTTTGTCATCACAAAAAAAGGATTTAATGCCAATTCTTTAAAAAAAGACTTTTTTCACAAAATGTGCACCTTGTGTGCCATTTGTAAAATCAGCTCACTTTCTTTTATTTATTACTGCAGCGCGGCAAGGCAATAAAGCAGCTACTGATAGCTAATAAATTACATGCCTTTTAAAACAATTCTCCAGCTACAAAAACTTGTAACTACAAAGGCTTACATTTACATGGTACATCGTGTGAAATGTCTATATTTATGTTCTATTTAACCACATAAATAAAATCTGACCCTTTATTAAACAGCTGAGTATGAAACAGGGGCTACATGAGAGATTAAACAAAGGGTAACTTTTAAAGGCTTTTCTACAGATTTACATAATTGAACATAAAAAACAACAACAAATTTGGCCTAAGCCATTCAGGTGTGAAGTATTTTTAAAATAAAACTTTTTTTTTTGGTATGCCCTTCAAGCTACCTTCAGGAAAAAAAGCGATCACCGATTTTTCAATTACTGCGTGACAATACCGATTTACTCCTGAATCGAAAAGTTACACAAGGTTTTCAATTATAATTGCATCATATTACTGTAATATAAAACAATAACTCTCCATCACATACCATGAAAACCAGGATTTGTATTTTTAATTAAACTAAATATCAGAGCTTTGGGAAAGTGTTTTTCTGGTTAAAACAGATTTAAACCAGAAAATCCATGCAGTCTTATTTCATCATGTATCTCTTCAAGAAATCTATCTATTACACTCATTGAACTGCTCTTAAGTATTTATTCCTCACGGCTGGCCTAGCAATCCCAGCTAACCTGCACAGAATGCTGGGGTGCATTGTCTCTTATTTTGTACTGCATTATTTTTAGGCTGACATACTAAACCATTTTCATACATTTGCCCCTTAAAAACGTGACTGTCTCATGAATCATTGAACGAAGCGTTACATTCTTCTTGTCTCTATATCATCATGCATCTAAATTTAAGATGCGTAGATCTAATATTAATTTTCTGCACTCGCAGTTATTTTTATAGCGTCTGTGGCTCTGATTTGGTTTTGCTCACACAACTTTTTCTCATTGCTTTAGGTCCAAAGTTGCAATTCTTTAATCGAGCATGAAAACAAGCCTTAAGCCCCTACTCATAAGGAAAAACATTTAAAATATTGCATTTCGATTTTACGGTAACAACCGCGCCACGTTAAGTAAAGACGCCGCACGATTCTGAATTCCTCACTGAGC
Source organism: Coracias cyanogaster (assembly GCA_033124195.1). Classification (NCBI taxonomy): domain Eukaryota; kingdom Metazoa; phylum Chordata; class Aves; order Coraciiformes; family Coraciidae; genus Coracias; species Coracias cyanogaster. Next base: position 33,831 of record JAVSBS010026428.1, on the reverse strand, counting down.
ACATGACCACCACGACTATCCATCACTCTGAATGGAGATGCTGTGGGGCAGATCTTTCAGTCTGACTGAGCATTGCTTGATGCAAAATGAGATGGGAAACAGTTTTCAGACACTTTTCTACTCCCTTAATCCTAGGGCCACCTTTCCCTATGGTAACCAAAGGTTTACTTGGGTAATACATGTTCTCTTCGATTTTGTACGTGTCATCAGCCCTTAAAATATCAAGACACAGACATTTGTTATCTAAAGCAGGCAAAACGGAGGTTTAACAAACCACAAACCAAGCGGCTCGGACAACAAACAAAGCCAAGCTCATGGTTTCCTAATTCAGGTTAGCCTCTCTGTTTATGGGGATGAAATATCGGCACAATTTTAAGATGGTAGAGAATAAAGAGTGAATGGAGGCTGGTGTGCCTACACCAGGAGAGTGTTCTTTGCTTAGCAGGATGTCTAGAAAGCACTGAAAGAGTGGAGAGAGAATTTAACAAGACTTGAAAACAAGAGTTCAGTTCAAGGGGTGTTATAGATATATTTAAATACAAAAATAAATAGTGGCTCTCAGGCCCTGAAAATTGAACAACTCCTGATTTCACCCAGGAATTTAGGCTAAAACACAGGACACTAAAATCAAGCAAGAGCTGAGGAGAAAGGAGTGATATGGTTTGAGCTATGAACACGGGAAGTATTTGAGAGGTGTACTTTGAGGAGAAAGTTGTCAATGTCAAGCTTTTGTTGAAATTCAGGAACTATAAATGAAGCCAAAATCTGACAGAGCATACTGTAAGTTAAGGAATTCCAAACACAAATACCTGTAGAGGTAACACAGAAGTAGATCCAGCTCTGCAGCCCCAGCAGGGAACAGAATTATAGTTACTTAAGTATTCATTGAAAACCTTATGAAACTGTTAAAAACTAATGAAACTGATCAAACAAAATTGGTCACCAATCTTGCTTGATAATTATGCTTGGTGAGAAGTTTCAGACTTCTGCCTCTGACGTTGAAGTCTTCTGAAGTAAAAAAGGTGACCCCTCGAAGCTGTGCATGGAAAAACATACAGTCTTGGCTCTGGCTGGAGAAACCCAGACGGGCTAAGAGGGAAAAATGCAGAACAAAATGAAAAAATGCCCTTTCATCCAACATCCAAATCAGTCATGCTAGAGCGAAACACAGCAAAGACCACAGTGGTTCTTCGTGTTACAGAGCCAAGACGCAACCCCAGATGACCTATCGGGCAGCACTCACAACACACGCCTGGTGTCACACACGCACCTCGGTGGGTCCCGTGTGACTTGGAAGCATGGCCACCCCATTGATGTTCTGCATGCAGCCCTTCAGGTCATGTCATCTTTTTACAGTATGGCTGATAGCAAGGGTCTTGAGTAACACAGAGAGCAGCAGTTTGGTTCATTTTGCTGACCTCTTAAGCAAACAAGATCATCAAATCTAGGCAAACGCGTCAGATAACAGAATGCTGCCAGACACAACTACTCTCTGCAGCCAAAGAATCTGAGCCACCTCAGAAGCAAAGCCATCTGTAAGGCGGACTATCAGATGCTGACTCACGCTTATCTTAAGGGATATTGCAAACCTATTTTTTTAGCTCCAACAGCGCATACGTTTAGATTGCGTGAAAATCGAAATAATATTCTACATTGTATTGCTATTCAGCAGATTAGAATGAAACTGGTTATTAAAGAAAATGCATCAACTAGAATGTGCTTGTGCTGTTAAGAGCTCAAAGACGGTCTGTTATATTAATGCTACTTAAATCATCAGTTCCTGTGCGTAGTGCTACAAAAATAATAACAACAATACAATTTTAGATCAATTTACATACAAAGGTTTTTACAGATCTTGTTGTAAGACACAGTACTGTCTAGATGCTATCTATACAAATCAGTTAATACTTAAATTGATATAAAAACCCCGCTTCAGAAATAAAACTTTTGATCCCAGCAGACTTCCTTCTCAATAGAGCTACATGCCTCAAGAAACAACTCGTCAGTAGTGAGAATGCTCTGGAGAAATAATATGGAACCTTCCTCTTGGCCTTCCCAACTGCAGTTCTTTTGATCCAAATTGATGCCAACTACCGACTCGGAATCCAACAAAGATGAAACGTGTGTGGAACAGAGCAGTTAAATACTAGGGTTTTTTTCTCCTCTTTGCTTCAGAAGAATGGCAAGTGGCAGAAGACAGACAACCAGACAACAGTTTGCCTTCCTGTGATGTTTAACAAAAGCGCATTTAAGTCCGAGTAGGTTAAAAATACATTCCTGTCTGTGAAGCGATCTGTCTACATCAGGACAACGTTACCGACAATTTTGGATTACTTGCTAAGCATGCAAAAGCAAATGTCAGAAAGAGCTCTGAATAGTCTGGTAAGAATAATTTGGGGAGGATGTGCATCTCTAAAGAAACACAAAGCATAGCCCAAATGTTGTATATTCTGCAAATTCAAGTTCAGGACATGGAGAATGGTTATACTACACCCACCCGTGCCCCGTTTGGGTGAAGAGCTGTATTATTGCTCCTCGCTGGCCAGACACACCGAGACAAACTAGTTGTTCTGCCTTCTTCTACTCCAGCTAGGTATGGAAATCACATGCTAGCACACAAGATAGCGATGAAGTCTAACACAAACCTGAACCAGATACTCTGGGGAAAATGTTTATTGGCATTTTTGTTTTAAATAAAATACACATTTTCGTAAGGAAAAAACCCCAACCCCTTCCTACTTCAGGCACTCCACATACAAACCCAAGTCACGCTGCTTTAAATAACAAGGTTGTCAGATGTCTCCCATTACTTTGAACACATTATACATAAGGTGCCTCCTGTGGTGACTCTGGATACCATAAAAAGGAACGCTCAGCAATTAACAATGAAGTAGCCCTTGACTTTGTTGTATGAAAGACACAGAGCTCTGACTGCTTTAGAACATCTGTGAATAAAGGAGACAGCTGACCATAAAGTGTTCCACTAAGCCATCATAAAGTATGTCAGTAATATGTAGAAAATGTTTCTCCTTGCTCTCACCTGACTTCATATTCAGTGCTTTTGGAAAAATATGTTCAAACAAGAAGAGTTTCCATACTATCACTTATTACCTATCTTCACTCATCTGTTATCAACTTAATGACAGAGATTTTTTCTGGGGTAGAAGTGCTGCTATTGATGGGTTATATTCCTAAGGACTGCTGAAAGAAATTTATGAAATGTCTTCATTCGGCCATTTTATTTACAGAACTCTAGGTTAAAACTGAGAGGGGAATATTTTTCTTTTTTTGGCCCAAAATAAACAATCACAGACTCTTCTTGTCTCGTCCCCCAGATCTATTCCCAGAGGCACCATTACATTAAAAATGAGCCATGACTTACGTATGAGTAACATTACAGTAAAACAGGCGTAACTATCATTATCTCAGTTCCAGCCTGATGAACCCCAATTCAAGTTTGCGTTGCACTCTAGAAGTAAGAAAAGATGCCAAGCTATGGAATCCAAAGCAGTGGAAATGAACAGCAGCATCACGCCACACTCCGTGTTCGAGCTGACCCCTAAAAGCATGTGTGATTTCAGCTAAGAGAGGACTGTGCTTTTTAAGAAACATTTCTAAGTACTCTCTCATTCCCATCAGTATCATAATGTAATTTAAGATGCCTTTCCAGGCATTTCTGACCTTAATGCCTGAACGTCTTTTAACTGAAGCACACCATACGTGAGCCCACGCTGCGGCCTCACGGCAGCAGGACACAAAATGCATCCCAGGAGGTTGAGGGAGTGGAGGTGCGCTGAGCCTTCCCCTGTATCTTCTTATAATACTTACTTTGAAGGTAATTTTAAATTTAAATCACTAATATTAGCTCAAATTAAAATAGATTTTAAGTTCCTGCTCTGAGAATTGTTTTAATCACTAGTTTCTGTGTTACAACTTTACAGTAAAAACGAAGAGAGCCAGAAAAAAATGTCAATATGGATTATTTAGTAATTGAAGATACAAACACAAGTAAAAAGTGGGGTTTTTTCCCTCTAGTTTTAAATGCAGATTCACAAGTAGTAGGAAGATTTTGCTGGAGGATTAACCTGCATTTTCAGCTTTGTAGCGTCACCAGAACGGCACAGAGTAACCAAAGCTGTATTGCTGCATCATTTCAGGAGTCTGCATTACCAACAATGAAATGAAATAAAATAAAAAGTGAGGGAGGCCAGTTTTTACACAGCTGTACTTTGAGGACTCCCCTGTACATCCCTGACTTAATTATTCCAGCACTGTTAGCTGGAATTGGCACCAGGCAGCCTCGTGAGTGCCAGTGCCCAAGCCAGAGCACGAGTACAAATCTCAAGCGGTAGAGTGAAGAGACAGAGCTGTCGATACAACACGACACACAACCCATCACGCTCCTCTCCCTCTTACTGTTCCATCTTCACAACCGACAAAGCAAACACCGTATAAGGGACAGCGGGTAGGTAGTTAACTCTTGACAGTAACGGAACCACACCGAACAGTGCTGCCTGCAGCCTACAGACACCCAGGAGCTACGTTCCATTGCTACACCTTACTTAAAATCTACTTTTGTCAAGTTCAGCCTGTCTGCAAGGTTTTTTCTTTCACTCCACAAGAAGTTTGGTTTTAAAAATATTTTAATCTTTCTGTGACGTAACTCTTAATATCTGCATGATAAGCGTTGAATCTTTCCATATAAATATGATCAAACTGGGACAGATGGGTCCCAATAAGCCCATTTACTCTATAAGCAAGACCCAACCAGTTTCCCTATTTTTCCCCTTGCACAGTGCGACTCCATTAGTATTAAAGGATTGATTGCACTTATCTCAATCGTCCCGCCAAGAGCGGCGGTCTCCTGCCGGCCCTGCGGCGGGGCCAGCCCGCTGCTCTCGTCCTGGCCTCCTGCACGCCGCGGGTGGTTCTGCTCCACTGTCCCACCTCCTCTCTGAACGTGTGCTGCTCGCGGCCACAATTAGCCACCCAAACTTCGCACACGGAGGATGCCACTAGAGGGCTCACGGATTATTATGAAGGTATCACATCATTTCCATGCGTTTACAGAATCTGCGTCAATCTGTTACTACAATTCTTTTAAACGCAGAAAAGCATTCCTGCCAAGGATGCTATTGGGTAATGGTTTATCTGCAATAATAGACTGAAATGGTCAACAATCAGTTCTGTAGCTCGTGTTAAGTCAGCAGAGGACATCTGTATTTTGTGTGAAAAATAAATGGTTTCAGCCCTTGCTTTCTGTCCACCACAATTCACCATTAAATGCAAGCCAGAGTCAGTGTCATACTACACAATGTAACGTTATAATGACACACTACAGATAGCCTTACACAGATTTCATTGGAATGATGACATTTGGTTATTACAAATGGGATAGAGATGCTGTCTCTGAACCACTTCGTTAAGTGATTCACACAAAACTCCATCCTGCAACACGGCCATCGCTTCCCGTGCTGTGAGCTGCGATAAGAGTGGCTGGTGGCAAGTCCCATGGTGGGCTGGGCCTTAATTCTCCACTTCAGGGGCCAACACCCAAACCAACAGCAGCAGCAGCCTAACTGCCAGGACTAACGCTATACTCCTCCCAGAGACAGGGTAAGAGCTGAACAGGAATCAACAGGAAGGAAAAGCAATGTATTATGTATGCACGAGAGATGTACAACGCATTTTTATTCTTGTCCGCATTAAACTGTGCTCCGAGACAGCAAAACCGATGGGAATGAAATATATCTATCAATTATTAAAGGAATTAGGTTGAAAATATTTTGACGCCAAGTGAGTGACTCTAAACAAGTACTTAATTTTAGAGCTAAATAGCAATACTATATATTTTAGATAAAAATATTAGTTGACAACGCATCCCGTTCGACTTAAAAATTAACACAACAGCGTGAACAAAATTAACAGTCTATGGCAGATAATCCTCTATTGCACCTGTCCTCCACTGTGCAAAAGAACATCAGCCTGCCACTGATTATTTCTTTTTGACATGATTTATCGCCTACTATTCTTTAAACTTGATAAAGCAAATTAATCTTTGATTGCAGGAGCCACTGGAGGTTGTCATTAGTCATGTAGTTTGGTGAGGTTCCTTGTGTTTCATTTACCAGGCACACAGAAAGAGAGCCCAGAAGCAATTGCCTCAGCTAGGACTTCTTTCCCAATCCA
>JAVSBS010026428.1:0-27632 GCA_033124195.1 Coracias cyanogaster | reverse complement strand
CTGGCTGCTTCAACTGTTTTCCTGATCCACCCAAGAGAAAAGATAACAGAATTCAGTACACGGGATTTTAAGCAGTTACTCTAGAAGTGACCCATATAAACAGGATAGAGCATTTGCTTTTCCAGAAAGAACACTGATGCCCTGAAATTATGTTCACAGGAAGAAAATAATTGTTAACGAACAACAATTTGATACGACTTACATGTAGGTCAAGCTAGCTGTCCACCGGGTTGTATGAATAACACCATTTTATGCATTCAAAAACGAGAATCGAATCCTTCAATAATCGTGTACTCATCTGGAAGTCATATTGGGAAAATCTGTGCAAGTGGAACCAATGCGCACAGACTGAAAAAAAACCACGTAGGTTTGTGGACTAATGCCAGACTGTCCGAAGCAGATCCCACTGCTCTCCTGCCCCAGCACATTTTCAGCCATGCTCAATCTCATCCTCATTTTCTCCATTCGACTCCCTCTGGGCCCCCTTCCCCCCTACAGCTCCAAACCCACCAAGTCCCTCTCTCTGGCTGGTGGGGTGGCAGCACCTGAACACAGGGACAAATGCCGAATCTGAGCGATTTTATGGACCAGCCTTCACAGTCTGGAGAAGAGTCACCGTGGACAGAAAACAACTCGTTCGGATTTAGCTCCCCAACAGCAGAAGCGGTTCGGTCTGCAATGGGGTATGTCTGGGAGACAGAAACTGCCCCAGCACCGTTTGTGAGGGTTGGTTCCTGAGCCGAAGTAACCAAAATGAAACACAGTACAACATTATTTGGGGAGATATTTCCCCAGAAAAGGAATGACTTCAGAGAAAAATACCATGGAAGAAACAGCTGTCCAAGCCAGAGGACCTGTTCCAACTACAAAACTGAATGAAGGATGCACCAAAGAGCGACCAGTTGCAACTCCAAAGTATTAAATGACGCTTGTCAAAACATAGCAATGTTTCCGATATCATGTGGACACCGTTATCATAAAGACAGCATTCCTCTATTAGGTAATAATCCAGTGCAGTACGTATATGTTTAAAAAATGTTCAGCTCATTTATTTACCTACCACTAGATTTACACAAAAACTGTCCAGGTTCTTTCCTTCAGCATCTATTATAACTGCAAGCTCTATATTTTAAAGAAGTTTATTAATCGGTGACACACAAAACTTGCCACTTTTGAAACCAACCAGAATTACGACGTATAAGCCACAAACCATAATGTGGCTATGCTCTCTACCTTCCTTAAGTTATATATCCAGAAAAAAAGTACCGTAATACGCTAGGAAGTTTACAGAACCAGAAGAACAAAGGAACATGATCAACCAACTCTGGATGCTCCTGAAATTTAGCGTTGCCATTATTATTTTTATCAACATTTTATTATTGCAACCTCATATGTGGAAGAAAAAATTATTGAGCTTTTTCTCTATCTGCAGCTTGAAAGTTAAATAAAGATTTACAAATTGCTGTGCGGTGCTTAATTTGATGCATTACTGTAATTTTTTCGTTTTTAAACTGAGTACTTTAATTTGGAAGTGTTTATACAAAAACTACATTTTGCCACTAGAGATGAGATTTGTATTCTAGAATTAATAGTAACAAATACAGACAACAACTGTAGGAAAAACTCTCAAAAATATCACCACAGGATTCTCTGTAGATATTTGAGAAGGCAGAATAAAAAGAAACAGCCACTTTACTGTGAATTATTAATAGTAGCTTCCCATATAAAAATGCATTTTAAAATAGTGAAAACCTCTACGTTCAGTAGACGTTCTTTTTTTTTTTCCTTAGTTGCACGGATAATTCTATGTTTATTTAACAGAAATATAAGTACAATAACTTACTATTCATATATAAACACACACTTACTGTTTGGCTCCATTGAGAAGCTATAAATTTCATCTATTGAACATTAGCTAAAAAATTACATGTGTTTATCATCTGGATTATTCTCAGATTAATAGAGATAAATGACAAAACATAATCAGCACCAACTCCGCAACTTAATCATTGCATCTGAGCTATAGGAAACACTTAATTACTCTCATTTACTAGGTGCAATCTAATGAGAAGACATTAGCCAAATGAAAAGAATGCAGTACAAACAAACAAAATAGTTATACCATCATTAAAAAGAAACTCTGACAGTGCAGGTGACAGCGTATGCAGGATAAATTACCATAATGTCCTAAATGCTGAGCTGTCAGCATGCTAATGCAGTGATCAGACACCCTGGGAATCTCAGCACTATAGCTGTCAGAAACAGGCGTCATAAATCACCTCTCTCTACTGTACTGCTCATTATCGCAGCTTTCTTAGACAAGGTTCTCAGCACAATCCGCTACCGACAGGGAAGCAGCAGCCGCCCTCCGCAACGCCAGCCCCGAGCTGCAGCACCCTTCGGGACGGACGGAGCTCCCGCACGAGCCCCCCCCAGCTACCTCTGCTCTTGGACGCAGCCGCACGCTACCAGACTAAAATATTGCAGATTCTTGCCTTTTGCTTGCAACAAAATAAACCCATCAAACCACAATCAGGGAAGGGAAATTTTCTCCCGCTTACACTGCCGCTTCCTTCTTTCACGTTCAGATCGTCACCGCACACGTCTGTATCTTGCGGTCTTTACAGGAATACGAGAATTAGGAAACGGTGCTAGAACCACAGAGCCCAGCACGCAGGAGTGTCCGTCCTGCCTGCCCGCATCCCCCCTCGGCACCAACTAGGAGAATACAGGAAATAGCATACTCATTTTCCTACAACATACATTTTTGCCTCCACTACACCACTAGAAATACGACGAGAAAATGAAATTAGGAAGCACAAAGGTGTTTATACTTCTACATTTAAAGCTGGGTAATATGTATGCCCACTGCAGCCATCATCCAGGCTAGGGGATAGCTACAGAACATCTTAACAGGGACCCAACATTCACTAGGAAAAAAAAAAAGACACACAGTACCTTGGGCTATTGGTATCTGAGCATATGTAGGTTAAAATATGCTCTGGGATCTTTTCTTTTCTGCAGATAAGAGATGACTTCACTAGCTGGGATGCCAACCGCTGGGCATGACACAAAAATCACACCCTTAACCTCAGACACCAGTCATGGGATATGTGAACAGAAGGCAATAATGAGAGAACCTCGGGTCATCTTCCACCTAGCACCTTGGATAGCCGCAGAATCAGAGGGAAAGAATTTTTAAGCCCTCTGGTAGACGCGCACGCAAGATGAAACCACTAGAAAGCAGACCCCGTGAACAGGGGATCTGCCCTATTCAGTCAAAATCTTGTCAGGAATGGGCTTTTATCCGATCTCGGGAACTAACTGAACGCTCAAATATTACTTACAATTACAGAAGGTTTTGTTTAGGTTATACTAAGTTGGTGCTCCTCTAAATGTGCACCAAAGGGGACAATTTACAGACAGAACTCTACTGGGATTTTTCTACAGATATCTTCTACGACAGAACATAATTTTTTTTAACCATGCTGCTAAGTATACTTCAAATATCTCCAAAACGACGAGTTAGGATTGAAGAAGTAAATAAAGAAAGTGCCCAGTGAATGCACCCAGCTCTGCAGAGAACCCGCCCAGGCACGCTGGGTGGCAGCGAGCACAAGAACACCCACACGACCGGTGGATGAAGCCTCGGCCATACAGAATTACTGGTGGAGAGTGAATTCTCATTCACTGTACAGATGCTGGAGTTTAAGGTTTGGGTTGTTTGCTTTTTTTTCCCTTTGCCTTTAATCAGATAATGCCACTTTTGGCAAAAGTTTGCTTCAGGTTGTTTTACGCACCATAAAACCACGCTATCAGTCAGAAATTTCTGGACACAGTTTTTGGTTTTTTTTTTACCAGTAATGGCACAGTGATGAAAATTGGTTAAAAAGGCGTGGGATAATACTTTTCTTTGTCATTTGACCTTTCAGATTTGCTATACTGAGCACAATAAGCATCCATTAAACTTTGAGAACTGTAAAGTTTCAGATACCTGTGGGTGGGTCCAATTGAGAGTTCTCACATACACACACATTCATCTTATCTTGCCTTTATTTTCAGAATCAAAGTCTTAAGTGATAGAAATGCTAGAGAAAACGCAAGTTTGAAAGATGAAACTATTTGATCTATAACAGAGCAACCATAAATCACCCTCAGATTGAGGCAAAAAATCAACTTTAAGAGCCTGAAATGATAAATCTGAGAATTAAAGAATTTTTAGGTTCCCAGACGCAAGTGAAGAGATCCTATTATTAAGCAATCTGATTTTCAGGTGTCTTAAATTCCTCCTGATTTCCATGGAATTGCTTCAAAAAAAAATTAGGGCAACGGGCTTTTCCATTCATGTATCTTCACTATTGTAGCAGAAGCGTGGTACAGAAAAATATTGTTCACATATGGAAGCCTAGTTTGTATTTTATATATTTATCCCAGTGGGGAAAAATCTTCCCCTTTTGTAATTAAGATGTGGAACAACAGAAAAAGCACATTAAGGAATCCTGTTTATCCAAGATTTTGAGCTTGTGCCTGCAAAAGCTACAAAAAGAAACAGGAAGGTTTTTGTTTGTATAATGCAGGTATCACCTATCTGTAAATGCGTTTGAGAGGGACAATTATTTTAACAATGCATCTTATACTGTTATTCAAGCAACTCTTCCTAATATCTTAGGGTAAATATATGATGAAGTTGTTCATCCACCAGAAAGACAGATGACAGAGAAAGAAATTCAGTAGGTAATAAAATATTGTTGAATTGGTTTCAAAGATTCGGAATTGACTTTGGGTGGTATTTCGCAGGTCAGTAATTGTTAACGGCAATCTTTGTGAATACTTGCATACAGCCCTTAAAGAATTCTTGTCAGACCCGTGACATCTAAACAAACAAATACTGATTTCCCTCAACAGACTTCAGACACGGAAGATAAATCATGTGGTCATGGGGTTAATGTGTTTGCTTTAAAAAATAAAGCAAGCCAACCCTCCCCAAATATACCACTGTCATCTCCTTCCCAACACATCGCTGCACTCGCTCCGGAAATCCTGCAGTGCCTCACGCAAACCGTAACACCCTTCTAAACAACAAAGAGGACAGAGCTGAAGTGGGAAAAACCACACTCAGAGCAGGCAGTGAACTTCTGCGGAGATAGAGTATGAAAAATGACATCCGGATGGAAAACAAAATTGCATTATTTTCTGTGTTATTTCAAGGAAAAACTTATGTTAGTTGAATTTTATAGTTCATGTGTTTTTCCTATGTTCTACATAGAAATCAGTAATTTCTTTAAAGATAATGAAATGCTTTTCTTTTTTTTTTTTTTCCAAATCTATCAAGTAAGGATATAGAAAGAACTGTAACATTTTTAATTCATCTACCATGGCTGGATTACTCTCACACAAAGGTCAATATTATTTTTAAATAAGATTGTGTTTAAACTGGGGGCTGGTAAAAATACTCCAGCTTTATACGAGTCCTTTCTTGTGAGGACAAATGGCTTCCTAAAGGCCCTTTACTTGTTTGCTGATGCACAGCCTTAATTAAAAATATGACGCAAATATCTTTAAACCAGTTAACAAATCCATATTTACAGAAAATGCAGTAAGAAAAAAGATTAAGGGAAGTTCTAAAAAAAACTGTTCATGCACGGAATATGGGTATTATTCATAGGTAAAGACAATAATATGTGAAAGACCAAAATTATGTTACAAGTCTTCTCAAGAAAATAACATTTATTGCCTTTCAAAGATGACATATTCTAGTAATTCTGTGTTTATTTGTTTAAGTGGGTTTTAAAATCTAATTTTCAGTACTAACAAGAGAAAAGAGTGAATAGGAATCATTGAAGCTCATGCTAAAAATCTTCTATACATTATGGGCATGTAATAGGATTTTTTTCTCTATCATAAGATATTGCAGGGGTGGACAGATAAATTACTGTCTAGATTCATAGAATAATAATGAAAAACTACTCTTAAAGGGAAATCCTTCCAGATGTGTAAAACACTGGTGACAACAGCAATCAACCTAAGAAAAAGCAGCCAGTCCTTGACTGATAGCCTCATTCATTTTTATGATGAATGAAGTATATTGTAGGGAAAACAAATGTAAAAAGTTTGTTTAAAAATACTCTGCTTATTCATATAGTACTGCGTAACAATAAAATGCTACATCTAACCAGAATATCATTTGGTTTGGATATCACAAAGCAAGTAGCTATGAAGCACTATCATTGGGTACTAATAGAAATAATTATATCAATATACTTTAGGGATAAATATATACATTCCGTTTATCTGAGGACAGTTAACACACTCAAAGGGTAATAATCTCAATTACTGCTTTAAATTGATGAGTTTGTTTCAAAGCTGCAACAAATACACGGACTCTGAAACGCTTAAAGTATGGAAAACTAGTTTTCCATATAGTGCAAGGTTAGGCATTTGCAATATGGATCAAAATATTCATATTAACATCTCAGAACACTGAGATTTTAAAAAATCTGGATTCCTTTTTATAAAACATCTCCTAAATCAGGTTCGTAACAAGACAGACACAGTACTGCCCGTGACCTTCTGTGTATAATGCACCAAAATAAGGTGATACTAAAGCTATGAATTAGATACTAGTTATATTCATCATTTAATGAATCCTAAGTACCTTTGTTACTTTCTGAGGAAACGAGCAAATTATAATGTCTTTCTCCTCATAAAAACAACCCTCTTTGGGCAACTATCAATTGAGTGTGACTGTAATTGATAACCTGAGCTGATTTTACATTCTGTTACAAATCCAGGTTCAAGAGGTTAATTATGGCCCGGCCACAGCTCATCCGGAAACACGAGGCCGCTTGCTGCAAGGCCGTTTAATGAAGATGTACTGCATGTATCCCAGCAGCTCGCTGACAAACGAGCGGGCCTCGAACAGCACTGACCCGAGCATTAGCATCCCCTCACTCCGCTCAGCTCCCAACGTCACGGTTTACAACCCCGCCGCTCCTCCATTCAGAAAACACACGGCCCCGCTTGTCCTTTCCCATACTTTTTGCTTCGCTTCTTCATTGTGTTAAACCCAGGGATCAAGAAGAGTGCGTCAATCCAAAAGGTGTTACTGATTAATGTACAACAGAATTAAAATGAGGAAGAATCAGCACTTTGCTGCCCTGTCAGTCGCCTTCCTCCGTAACACTGAATTTAGCCACATAGTCTCGGTGATGACACACATGAACGATATAGATACACGTTCAAGACAGCTGAAAATTGCTATAACAAACCACTTACAAGCATTACATGACAAATGAATAAATTATTTCATCCAGAAGACCAGCAGAAGTTAAGACCTCTTACATCCTCCACATGTAAAACGGTTTCTAGAGCAGGAGAAAGAGGCTTACACTTACACATCTAAGATGACAGAGCAGAAAAACCACCAGACCAAGCATCTCCCTGAACGCTACAGGAGCTGTACCAAATCTCACACTTCCAGCCACAAATCCCATCCCATTAGTCAAATCAGAAGGAATCAGAAATTTACTGCACAGCGTGCTTTTTTCAGTCTGCTTTTCCTCGCCAGCTGAAGAGGAGGCAACACGGTAACCTCATAGACATCCTTAGCATCACAATTACCTGCTGGGCTGCACTGGAGAACAGTAATAATGTTTTCAAACTTAACGTGACTTATATTACAGAGCACAGACTAATAAAATCCTCTTTTGACCAGCTGCGTTGTACTCCTTATGCAGAAGGCAACCATTGAGAGTAGCTCAAAAAGTGAAATAGGCAGTGAAAAAATAACGCCAGCCAGTTGCCTTTTCCCAGCTAACTCAACAAGGATGTTCCATCTGCAAAAACACACCTACCTGCTGAAGAAGTCCTACCTCCTTTTTCTCTCCACCCTGAAAATCTTGAGTTACAGATTATTTTCCAATGTTGTTTTCAGACAGAAAAAGGAGACAAAAATCTCATTAGTTACACTCCGTGTTCAGAAGCATGAACAAAATATTTCAAAAGGGAAATCTGCAACTAACTTCTATATTATTCAATGGTGTTAAAGAATGGTTGAAGTATATAAAGAGACCTAAAATATCAAGCAGGGACCTTGTGAATGCCAAGTACAGTTTCTTACCAATACAGGCAACCATGGCACTTAACCCTTTTATAAATCGCTCAAACTTCATTTTAAAATCTGTTAATAACTTTCCCTCCATAATTCCCCCTCTGGGAGGCTGTTCTGGAACCTCTATCTTTGGATGAGCACAAACCAGTTTGAGTTTCTAGCCAAAGGTTATTGATAGCTATATCCATTTGTTCCTGAGCCAACAGCATCCTTCGTTTCAAAAGCTCTTTACCGCCCCGGCATTTTCAGCCCTGTCCCCTTCCTTCCCCCCACGTATTCACGGCCATCCGTCACGTCCCGTCTCCGCACTCATTTCCAGGGCTAACCAAAGCAGCAAGATGAGCTTAGAGCCTTTCTCCACACACCCGTTCTGTTTTGAATGAATCTCTCTCAACAGATATAACGGCAGATACGACAGAACCTCAGATAACAGATTATTATACCCCAGGTGCTGAGCAATTAAGCGACTAGAACAGGATGTTTTGTCGTCATCTTACCACGCCACCAATATAAACAGAAGCCAAATAAAAATTCTGAATCTCCAGGCCAAAGGAGTGAATTCTTAAAGACAACACAATATTCATAAATGGGTGCAAAAAGGTAAAAAATAAATTGAGAAAAATAAAGTTTCCAACTTGCTACTGAGGCATCCAATGGTTAATTAATCCACAGAGAGCTTAATTCATCGTTAGTAAAAGTACATGGAATCATCAAAAAAGGCTAGTAAAAAAACCCAACGTATTCAACATTAATATACTGGAGACTGTAACATGTTAAGAAGTATATGATGCTGAAAGGTTGAAAAGTATCAGGAGAAGCACTTGCTATTCAAGGAAAACCTCCAATAAAGTCCAAACTGCTGGCCCTGAAAGAGTCAAGATGCCCCTGGCCCAGAGTCAAGTATCCACACCTTTTTTCTTAAAATAATGAAAAAGGACTAACAGCAAAACCTCAGCCTGTCATGACAGAGCAAGAATTCCCTGAACGTATAAAAACCTACTATACAGTAAGCAAAGTATCTACTTAACAATGGCAAACCTAGGACACCATCAGCTAAACTACTAACCACGAAGTACAGAGCTGGCATATTATATGTGCCTTTCCCTGTTCTACCCTTCTTTGCCGTGTATTGTTAGTTATTAAAAATGAGTATTTATATCTAAAGACATCAATGTAACCAGAACATAAGGTTTCGGTCCTGAAATACTACTGCCTTTTCTGTTAGAGATTAGGTTTCTGTTAAAGGAAAGCAATTCTACGTGCTGCCATCAAAACCCGCGCTCTGGAAGGTATGTGGGGAAACGTGTACAGAGCTGTCCGATAGGGCAGGTCCTGCGCTGTTCTGGGCTCTGGGTGCTCCGCAGGGCGCGCGCTGGCTAACGAGACAACGCACACGCTCGCTGTACGCACACCCGCCCTGCAAGCGGGTAACATCTTCCCCCAGGTTTCGGGAGGGCCACCGCTGTGCTCAGAAATGAGCAGGTGCTTAAGCAGTTTGCTGACAGCGGCCAGGTTCTTCAGCGCCCTGCAGAAGCGGCCCGTCGATCTGGTGTGGCTACATTACAGCTCCAGCACTGTGCGACGCTCAGGAGAGCGCCGAGCCAAGCGCAATGCGGGCAGAGACAGGCTGCTGCACGAGAAACAAGGAGGAACTGCTTTAAATGGGTTTTCGGCACTCTGGACTCAATACAGCTAATCAATTGAGATAAACTACTGAAAATATTCCATCGGCTCCTATGTAATAACTCCAGTTTAATAATCATTGAACAGGGTTGTAGCCAAAGTACTGCAACCTTAAATCAAAGATCACTTCATATCAGGAGGTCTTAAGGGATGGTTTTGTCTAAGACTAGATGTGCCATGCTTAGATATTAGCATAAAGCTACAGTCGCCACAGTTATTTTCAATATAAAAGGTTGTCTACAAATCAAAATTAAATCCCCTTCACTTTATTCGGAGTAAATGGCTGCATAAGGATGCAAACAAATTAACTGAAAGCTTGAAAGTCAAGTTCTCAATTACTATTTAACAGCAACTTTACTATATTTGAATATAATTTACTGTATACTTAGCTCTTTTAAAATGGAATCCCATACTGTATAATAAAACCCCAAAAAGCACAACCAATGATTGATGATGATGCAAATGTACGAATACTTGGGTCTGAATAGTGCCGTTTGTGGATATATTGCTAAATACTGTACCATCCTAGCGTCTGATAAATCATTCATGAAAAGCAAAACTATACAATTTGCTGTGCAACTGCTCAAAACCTGCGTCGTTTCTAAATGACTGCTGATGCACAGGCTTTAGAGGAGCTTTTATTCTCCGTTATTAAAAGAAGTTGAGAAGTCTCACTTAAATAAAGCTATTTCTACTGACAAGGGGAAAAGAGCTAAAACTGAGAAAGTTATAAACAGCCGCCATTATAATGACAGAGTAATGACACGGGTTTATCAGTTTAAATATTACCAGCCACACACAACGTTATTTTGCTGACCTCCGCCATCCATTAATTAGCAACGTTACCAAGCAGCACCACACTTCTACGTGTAAAAAACCAAAACATCTGCATTATCATGGAGAGACATATATGCACCATCCTTATAATAATGATGAAGTGTTCTATGCAGAGTGTTCTATTTGCAGCAGTGATTCATTGTGCTGGGGGAAAAAAAATGCTGACACTTTGAGAAGATATTTTCCCGTAAAAGGTTGAAGTCCTTAAGCAGCAAAAAACACCAACGTCCATCATCTTTAAACTCTATTGATTTCTGGTGAAGATTTAAAAGGCTGTTTACTTATTTCCCATCATTTCTGTCAGAGCTGTAACAGTTCTCTTCCCACTGAATAAACCTCTCATGATCCTCTTGGTGATTAAGGTCAGACAAAATGTCAAACTCCTAATGCTAAGTGCTTTCGCATTAAAAATTAATACCAAATCACCAAGTAAAATCCAAACAAGAAGTCAGACATGTAAACAGTACACAATAAGGGTAATACTGACCATTACAAAAAAGAGCTATAATGCATACGTGAAAAAACATTTGGCAACAGGTAAGAGCACATTCTTTCACTTTTGCATCTTTGACCCCCTTTCTTATTTTAGAGTTATTATACTATGTTTGACACAATCCTTTTAAAAACCCTTTTTCCATTAAAGCTTGTAGTCGTCTCCTCTATTTACCCCCAAATACCATTTGCTATATGACTGAAGTATTACAAGGATTGTTTTTATTCTATTCTGAACTTCACCCAGGAAGCAAGTAGTATTTTTACAGCTGCTGCTGTAAACAAAGCCAGTGCACAGGCAACCAAAAGACATCCAAAGGGCCCTCTAAACCAAACCCCAACTAACTGCTCATTATCTATACAGTACTTCAAACTAGAAACCATCACATGCTTGAATATATACATACATGAACAGAGGAATATAAAACAGAGCCCTGAAAGAGGCTTCCCACAGCTTTCTATCCAGCCTACTGCTACTTCAGGCAACCAGACCGTACTACTTCATTCACAAACTTACCAAGTTCAATCCTAAAACTAATTACTTTCTTCAACCTTTTAAACAGTTGCTCATATCCTGAGGAAAAGCACGAAACCAACATGTGTAGAGCCAAACTTCCAGGGTGATTGGAAGCCTGCAAGTCACAATATAATAAACTGAAGGTAAATCTTAAATAAGGTACAAAGACGGCCAAGGGTGAAAAATATTTGTTTTGTATAACTAACTGTGAGCTTATTTAAGCAGATAACTTTCAAGTTTTTGTCTGCCTTGCCAATCTAACTAACTACGAAAGATTGCTCTGATTTAGAGCACAGTAACAACAGAAAGGAGACATGCACAGGCGTTAGGACAAGGAAAGAATCTCGTTATTCTCAGTGGGTTCTAAATGACAAAACTTCAGCCACTTCTGCTTTTGTACCGCTGTCTATAGGCGGCAAGGGGCTGCTCAGCCTGCGCACAGTATTCCCAGTGTGTGGTACAAATAGCTCTATTTATTTCCATACACTTTGTACCTATGTAACTATGTGTGTAGTTTGTGCACCTGCCTAGAAATTGATGAAGAAAATAAGAGTATTGCACAAGGATTTGCATAGGCAGTATGGATTGGCTTAACTCCAGGAGAGTCAGCTCACTTACCAGCAAGAACAATTACGTGTACTGATAAGGGACCTAACGCTGCTTGCAATTTTACTGTACTGAAAGATGGCAGGAAGTATGACAGGGCATCAGACTGGAGAAAAAAGAAGGATGATTCTGTGACAGGCTTTAATATCAAGCCAGGAATACCAACAAAATGCAGGCAGTTTCCACCACAGATCATTAAAAATCACAAAGCACAGGAAAACCAAAATTGTTACTCTTCTAATTAATAACCAGATGGGTAGCTTTTAAAATCCAAGTAACTACACAGGGAACTATGATTTGTTAATACGCCAACACTGAGTTCTACCTTGCTCCCACAAGACTTTGATGTCAAAAGAGACAGCCAAGAAGAGTCACGATCCTTGAGTGTAAAATACAACATTAACGCAAGTTGTTCACTTCCTATGCCTTGTTTAGCAGACAGGAAAACAACGATTGATTATTAGACACGCGTACGGCCTGGCAGTGATACACCAGAGAAAACAGAGAACACCCAAGATCTGCGTTAGTTCTGCAATATCTTTAACGAGGAATTACGTGGTCCCATAAAATATTCCTTGAGAAGCACAACGAGCACCCCAACCCTACCAAAAGTGTGTGTTGAAACGGCAGCTGAAACTATCAGAATAAAAAAATAAAAACCCTAAAAAAAAAAAAAATAATTCAGTCTTACATTTTCTATACATTTCTATAACTGCAGGACCAACAGAATATCAATTTTTCTCCATGGTGATCTAAGTATACACAGTACAGGTGAATAAGCATAGAGATTACACATATTTAGCATATATCACACCTTAAGAATCTGTTGGTCAATGAAGTGAAACCTGCTTATTCAGAATACTGAATAGTCATGAACAGCATGTAACCCGAGTTAGCATACTACATGTATCTCTTCGTTATTAAAACCTTTAAAATTGATCTGCAAATCTAATTTATGCTTGTTTAAAGATTAAACATTATAAAACACAAGTTTAATATACTTTTAACACAAACCATTTTCATGTTTTATCTTAAGTATCTTAGATATTTCAAGATCACTTCCTATGTTCATGCGTATGCTGTTTAATATTTCTTAAATACTTCAATTCAGATACCAACACCTATCAATTAAAAATTCTTAAATACTTAAACTCAGATATCAACACCTAAATGCTACAGGAAAAATAGCGCATTTCTGATCCAAATAATTTTTTTTTCTATGGTTCATACTTGTTTTCTTTTTTATTAAAGATCGCTAAACTATCCTAAATCCTAAAGGTTTTCAAGAAGTCAAAAACCCACTTTATTTCCTGCCTGTAAGGCACTGATCTGTATACAAGGGCATTCTTTTGTTTATTTCAGAAAGAGTAAATTTGCCTAATGAAATACTGATTTGTATAGGAAAATGTGAAGAGTTTTGCAAACAAAAATTATCGCTAATAATCTTAAAAATTACAAATCTGTATTACAAGTATTTCTGTGAAAAAAACCCTGTCTACTAAGGATGGATCAAGGAGTCTAAACTGCAACCTTAATTTTCACACTCCACGCTCATTATGAAAAACTGCTGCCCTGTAAGACACTATTTCCCCCATTTTCCTGGCTCTCCAAGTCCTTGAAGTTTGCAACTCTCATGCTACAATAGGCTGTCAAGATTTCTCATCTTTTTGGAAAGACTCAAAATGATGTATTTTCAGCAGAATGATGTCCACCTGTTCAAGAACGTGACGTTTGGATTTGATTCAGTGGCCACACGATCTCTCTACTGCGCTGCTGAGTCACAGCAGGACGTACGCCAGTGGGGACAAGGAACAAAGTTTAGTGCATACTTGATGTTGGTATCGTAAAGGCATCAAACCAATCCCAAATTCAGAAAAAATGTAATGGTGCATTTTTTCCAAAGTCGAAGGAATCAATTCTGTTGACGTGAGCAGAAGCGATAGCTCTGGACCTCCAAAATGAGCACAGAATTACTGTAGCTCCTGGGGTGTGACAAATTCTCCTGCCATCATGAACAAGATGTGCCGTGTAACAGGAGTTCCCAAAATCCTGAAGAGAAAGTGCCGGCTCAACCTCAAGGTATTTGTGAGACTCTCACTGACTTTAATGAGATTTAACTGATAAAGTTTGAGACCTAAGTAGCGTCCAGGGACTTGCTAGACTTTACTTTTCAAGTTTATCAATCTTCAATACTCCAAAGACAACGACATGTTCTCAAGATCTTGCTCTCAGAATCCGCTTTGACACTCAGCAAGTCACACCAGTGACGAGTACACATATACCTGCTGAAGAACTATCTTTAGGGAGCCAGACAGTCAGAAGATAAAGAAACGTAAAGGAGCCATGTATCCAAAAGAATTCATGATAATGCCAACGTTGTTGTTTGATACTGTTTGTGCCCCAGAGACAAGCCTAACTTGCCACTTTGGAGCAGTTTTCCGCTCAGATGAGACAGGACAGTCATCACCAGAGCAGAAATTTATGCACATAAATCTCTACAAAGTCAGAACACAAACTTACATTCAAGCACCGTAGACAGACTAAACAAAAAAGATGTTCCTCATTTCTCTCCTGGGTTTGCAGCTATCTGTAGTTTCCTGCACCAAAGAAAACGGAGATAACGGGCTGTCTAAATAAAAACTTCGTATGTGAGAAGAAACAATCAAAAAGATTAATTTCTCCTTTTAGAAGCCTGAGATTAATCACCAAGGAATATAATTAAGAACACCTAAATTACTCTTCACTAATAATGTTTTCCTTCCGTACTTACTCAGCTTCAAACAACAACCCTCTCATGTACATTTTATATTAAAATTCTGTAAACCTTCTACAGATGTCTTGAAATTTTTTTTTTTTTTTTTAAGGAAAGGAAATTATTTAGACTAAATTAACTGGAAGCCTTTAAGACCAACTCTTCCTAGTTTGAACGTGCAGATTTCCATCTATTAATGCAATTAAGCATGTGCTTAACCTTTGAAAACAGGGGAATTTTGCGGTATTTGAGTTTTATATTATACACGGATCATCTGATTTGGAACCTCAGGGAATTTTGTTTCTCAATGATTTATGTTTAGTTTGACTCCAGCTCTGAGGAAAAGAAGGTGATTTTTCCTTCACTTGACAAAAATTCAAGGGATTTGGACCATACAGTTTCAAAAAAATGGTATTTTTCAGAAAGAAGTTACTCTTCCTCACATTTCAAAAATCTTTCTATGCCAAGAATTTCTTCACCATTTGAATACTTTGAAAACAGAAATATGTTTTTCAGAGGAGAGTCCATTCTAAGCATTACAAAAGTGTTGAAACTGTTTACGTTATATATTCTGATTAGTTTGGCAGAGCTAATACAAATTACGTTTACAGACTAACAATAATAAAATTGAAGTACTAGTTAAATAACTAAAATAATTAAAGGAACCATTTTTAGTCTGGCATAATTAGCTAATTCACTTTACAAGCATTTATTAAAATGAATTCACATGTTATATTCCATAGGTAGTTACACAATAGTGTTTATACAGGAAAAATATAATGAACCAAACTCTTTGTATCCAGCCCTCTACAATTAAAACGAAGACTCCCCAAGTAATATCAATCTAGGATAGACTAATTAAGTTTGGTTTGATAACCATTCATTTCTTCTATTGCCTCTGAGCAAATTGTTTATTAGAGAAAGTTATTTTACACAAATCAAATCAAACTGGGTAAACCATTATATTTGAGAGAAACCTTAGCCATCAGTCAATTAATCCATCATTTTCTCCAGACACTTTTGTTTAACGAGCAGATCATATTATCAACAATTTAGATATCCTATGATTCAATTATGACAGAAAATTTATTGACAGCTCCTCTAATACTTTTGTTATGAATAAATATTAAATGTTATCCACTTTTGATGAGCAAACCAAATGCAATCATGTGCTAAATCTAATAGTCAAAACCTGAGTGATATTTCCAAATGAATTTTTTTTTTAATATTTTAAGTCAAAATATTGTCAATTATTAAGTAAACCAAATGTACCTCGCAATTTCTGAGAGACAAGCAAACTAGTTATTTGGTTTCCACTAGCTGACAAAAACACATATATAAAAATATTACCGAATATGTATGAAGAGATTTAACATACATAAGAATAAATGGCTTCACATAGCGTTTCAGAAGACAAATGGCATTATTATGTAAAAATGGTATTATCACAACATAAAGTTAGAGGCTCATTCTGCAACTACATGAAAGAATAAACAGATTCTCCAAACCTAATATGAAGATATTTGCTGTTAGGAATCATCTCTTTAAAAAAAAAAAAAAAACAACAATTTGTGAGACGTTTATAATTACAGCTGTCTTAAACTCAGGAAAAGAATATTGCCTAAGAAAGATTACTCCCAGAATATTCAAACCTCCTGACAGACCTCTCTCTTTGAAGAAATAAGATACTGCCTCATTTATAACTGAGCTAACCAATTCATGATGAAAGGACCAGAGGACAATGGAAAAGCTCTATCTAAACTGATGTCCATTAAAGAGATAATGGAATTACGCAAACTTCTATCAATATATTAGAACAGCGTTATTACTTCAAAGTATTTTTCCTTGAGACGAGGAAGTTGCTTTTTTAATGAGGGGACTGTAAGCAGGTTTACAGCTGCAAAGGAAAAGTACTGCAGCTGAATCTCAGAGAGGGATGTATCCATATATAATGAAAACAGAGCGCCCACTTACTGCCTGTCAGCATCTGAACGGTAAAAACTGCTTAACAGCCAATAAAAGAAAGCGGTGTTCACGTGAACCTGAGACAAAAGCTCTTCTTCAGGTCTCCCAGGTCTAACACGTTCTATTCATAAGAAACAAAGATGGTTTTATATGTAGATGCCGCATCAGCAATGCGCTGTGACCATTTCTTCACCTGGAATGCTCTTATTGTATATACCCTAGTTAAAAATATCTTAAGTACGTGTTTATGGTCAAACATCTATACAATACCACAAAGCCATCATTTCCTCCCCTAGCCTTACCTCCTTCTATTTGGACTGGTATATAATGTATTGTGGTTTATAGACATTACCTCTACTTCTTTAAGAACTGAAATGACATTGTGAATTGATGCCAAATGGAAGCCAACGAAAGGTCAAATGTACTTTATTAAAAAGCACTGTTTCCAAAACCCCTGGCAAAAGGGATTTCACACCAGGTCACTCGCTGCCTCTCAGTAATTGCTCTACGCTTACGGTTTCACTGCTATCCATTAAGAAGTCCAGAAGCTATCATGCAGAAATACGGAATATTCCTATTTTACGTTCTGAAACTTCAATTGTCAGGTACATAGTTGGACATTAACTTAGACCAAATATACTGCTCTACAGAACTCAACAGAACTCTTCATGTACTTAAAAGCTTCTACTTCCATATAAACACCAAAGTCCTGATGCGTCAGGGTTGTAGCACATTTTATAGAAAATGGGCATCTCAAGAGTTTTTCGTGGCAGGAAGAACTCCATAAGTTCTTTCAATATAACTCCCAAATTAAGATCTGCTGCTTTAACTGGAAACCTGTAGTTAAAATTACAAAGAAAGATGTAAAATGAGCGAACGTAGTTTAAAAATTCCTTTCTGACAGCTGCAGATGTGCCTAAGAATAGTAGTACAATATAAATAAATGGTAAAAAAGAATGAATAATCAACAATTTTTTTTTCAGAAGACTGCTTTCTAGCAAGACAGCCACATGTACAGTAGCTCCCACTTGCTTTCTGGCATGGACATGAGCAATTACGCAGCCAGGACCAAAACTTAGTCCCTAAAAAAACTAAGATGAGAAACACCTACCACATTTTGCTGTAATATTCTGTAACGTCTAAAAGGTAAGAATCAAATATCGATGAAAGACGGCATAGATTAGAGCAAATATTTAGAAGGGTGTGAAGATCTGGATCCTTCTGAGGAGGCTAGTGAAAAGGATGCTCCAGCATCGCTGAAGGATGTTTAGACCTTGTCACCCTAACAGACCACTGTGACTTGTTCTCTTTCAGAACCTATCTTTGAAGTCTCACAGGGGTATGAAGAGAAGCTCCACTCTCTGCCTCACGGCAGGAAGGCCTAAGTAGCAAGCACAGCTAAATATGGAGGACTGAAATGAATTTTGCTTTTGACCTTGTCACGCCAAGCCAGACAGGTGAGCACACGTCCATCTCCATCCTGAAATACCAACGATGCACCGCACTGCCCGAACTGGCTTTGTTTACAGGACAGCAACACATGCAGAATAGCAAGAAGTTAAAAGGCTCTTTATACTTTCCCTCTTGAACAACAAACATTTGTAATGTAACATTATAACACCTGCTAGGTCACCGACACCTAAATAGTCACAATAACTATCCAGAAACTTCCCACCATTGGAAAAACCAACCAAAAGAACAAAACCAAACGAAATGTTTGCTTCTGTAAAAGAAGTCTTATTCACACTTGCTAAATCTAACTTTAAATAAAAATGGGTCATGATTTAAGTGATTGGCAGATCAAATGTTATTTTATTTAAAGAAACTTAGCTGAAAGCCTTAAGAAATCTCATTTATCTGCAGAATGTACCTACCTGAGCTTGACTGTTAGAAAGTTGGATTGACAATGCTAATGCCAGAAACGTGTTGACAAAAATGAGAAATCAAGCAGCTGTGTGTGGTAAGAAAGCTCTGAGTAGATATATTTTACTCTAGTATCATATACACTTACTAGTCTGACTGGCTTTCTGCTCAATTAGGGTGTTGGCAAAGCTAACTGGAGAATACTTTGAAATGGTTAAATAGCTACAGAAATGTTTAAACACTCTTATTCTGTAGCAAAAAGGTCAACACTTAGACTATTTTCCAAATATAACATCTAACCCCCTAAAACTGGAAATAATTTCTCACACACACACACTATACATTTATATAATTACACCAGCAATACCGTTTTTAAAAATTGACTTTGCTTGGCTCTCTTTTTCTCATTCAATTCCACATATCTAATGGGACAAGTGATAATAAAGCTCTTGGATGACAGAAAGTACCAGCACGGCCTAGTGACATGAATTTTACACCTATATTTAGATGATTCCTCCAACAGAAATATGCTAGATACCTGTTTTTAACAATAGTTATGAGAATCTACACACCTGCTACTTGAAAATAAAAACAGGAGTTGGGAGCTCACAACGGAGTCCCTGAGATCGCAGCTGAGCTACAGTGGGGTAAGCCTGAAGATTTATCACTCAGCAGCCAATCATTCAGGTTTTATGATAAAAGAATAGTCCCAGACACTGAATCCCACTCCCAGATGTTACAGGGGTATACAGTCACATTCTGTTTTGCTTCCTGTTAGTGGAAAGGATCCGTATCTCTCACTGCACACCTGACATTTTCCCCATGGCTGGAAACACCCATTGTTAACGCAACGCATGTTTCTACACACCTTCTCAAAATAGGGCTGACACATATCTACACATAATAGTTGGTACCTGAACACAACCAAGGCTCGTAAATCCTACTGAAACACAGGTAACTGATAATTGTAATAACCTGGAACCACTTCAGAAACCCTGAATGTTTCCATGACTCGCTCCTCAGCTACAGAGTGCCTACCTGGCCTAGTCAGAATCAATCCTGCTATGGAATATCTTAAATTCTATGCAAAAAACCCCCAGCAAACAAAAACAACTCTAGGATTATGAATGAGTTATCTCAAACGTCACTTCAAATTCACTGAAAACATATATCGTAGAAGGACTTTGCTGTGAAAGCAGCAGGAAAAAGTGAGTGCAAGGAAGCAGGGCGAGAAAGGCATGAGGAAGAACGTGAGATGAGAAGTGGGAGAGAGTAAGTGCATGAGTAGGCCTGAGGTATCTCCAAAGGATGATACAAAACTTCTTTTGGAGCTGCAGTTCTATCGCCATAGTCTTTAGAATTAACACTGGGTGACCTATCGGCCAAAATTCACTCCAAAGTTTAGAAAATTAAAGTAATTTTATTTTCTAAAATACAAGGTTTTCTTGTAGCTTGAGAAGCACCAACCTGAGGATACCGTGTGCATCCTGGTATTGTATGGTCAAGCCTCCAGTTCCGTCACGTGAGATTGTTAATTCCCAAGGTCCAAATTCCGTGTGTCTTCTCCTATTTTAACATCAAAATACCTTTAATTCTTTCACTACAGCTCCCACAATTCCTGGGGTGTACTTTGCTTCTGCCTGTTTGGAGAACTTACTCACCTCTTAACAGCTGGTAACTGCTGCTGCATTTTTCGTTTCTTTTCAGCACAATCCAATCTAAGTGCGCACTGCTATGGAGGTCCTGTTCCCCACCCCACCACCTCCACAACCACACCAGTACTTCAAGAGCTGCCAACCTGTCTCTGCAGGCGAATGCTGCCGTGCAGTTCTCCGGTTTTCAACGCTTAAATCTAAAAGAAGGTCTACATGAAATATGAAAAGTGTATGATTCATGAAACACGGAAACAGTAATTCGAGCATAACAAATATATTTGACCTTTAAAGTAGTAACAACAAAGATTAAAAACACTCAAGTTCTCCTTTGCTGCCAAGTTTATCTTCCTCCTAAGTTGTGCCCCATTATGCTACAATAATCCTTCATTATTCCAATACAATAATGCATGGTCTATCGTCTACCTATAGTTGTCTGGTGTCTATTTAGTTTTATAGCAAGCAAGCAATTTGAGAATATGGTAATAAAGCCTCAATCACAGTAATGATGTATGATGGGCTGTAATTTCTGTGTGCTAATGGTTTACAAACAGTATCACAATGATGACGGGAATCTCATTGATTCATTATATGAGTGCAATAATATCAAAATGACATAATATAGATCACTATTTACTCATGCACATACTGATAACAACCTCTATATATTTCTATATACAGATATATAGAAATAAAATTAGTATTAGTCTTTCCACATAAAAGTTCACACGGCACAAAACATTTTGTGTTGAGTTTCCTAAATCAATGTTTAAAGTTGAAATTACTGCATTGAACGGGTTCTTTGAAAAGCAACCCATTGATTTTAATCTGCTTGAAGCAATCAATTACTCCCTGTCCTCTTTATTCCAAACTGTAATGAAAACTAAACTGCGTTGTCTTGAAAACTAAATGTGAAGATGATCATAAACAGAATTTAAACTCCATGGATTATTCATATCTACCCATTTAGATTTGCCATTTCCATTATGAGTACATTTGCCATGAGCATTTAATGGACATCTAAAAGGGAATTCATTAAAGCAGGAGCTGTTGGCAGCACTTATGGGCTTCAGACTGCTTTATGTTTGCCTTTAATAGCTCACTATTATAAAAGTGATATATTGTGTTCATCCCATTAGTAGTTTGCAGAAAGGTCTGTAAGACATAACAAATCCTTTTGAGTATTGTCAGAATCAAAACTAAATCACACAGTTGGTTTTTTTTCTTTTTTTCAAGCAGCCTATTACGACCCCAACAATGTACCATTTTAGGTCTTCGAAACTTTGATGATCTTAGCCAAGTAGGAATTTAATGACCCTACAGACAGTTTGTTCTTTTTTTAATGAAACACACATGAATTATTAATGCTGTCTCAAATGCACAGATTTTTAAAAACTTGTCATAACTATTAAGGTTAAGCACGCTTAAAAATGAAACATGTTTTCACAAAAGTATTTTCTCACTTCTTTTGGGCCAAAGTAGCGTCAAGGCAAGTAGGAAGCTTGATGCCACCAACCTGTTGGTGCTGCCAGTGAAGAGCCAGCAGGCTCCACCCTCATCCTTCCCTTCCCTCCGGCCCCCCGACATGAACAGAAAGGACGTTATTCGCACAAGGTGCTTGCTCACTGGCAAATGAAGAAAGCAAAAGGTAAACTAGAACAAAGCTGAACTGCCTCATGATCAGCCGCCGAGAGTAATTCAAGGTTCACGATAGAAACACCCCTACACATCATAGCTCGGTTCTACCTGACAGTTCTGTGTGCCTCTGGAAATAGCATTATATCATTTACCATCTAAGTGTATTCAAATGGGCAGTACCAAAGTGTTACCGTGAGTAAATCTTTCCCGAATACAAACCAAACAAGTATTCGATTATTCACTGCTTGTTCCCCAGAGCCATTAGCATCACCGGTCCCTCACGCTGAATTCTGGTTGTTAACTTGTGCTCCCTCTGCTGACTTTCTAGTTCTAAGAGACTAGACCTTTCCCAACAGATGCTTTTTAGTTAGTTATAAAGAAAATGGTGGATTTCACAACATGCACAATTAAAGCTCTCTACATTTGAAAGGATTACCACAAGTACTGATAAATAGGAATCATAAATTGCCTGAATCTAGATATTCACTTTGCAAAATATGAACTTTGTTTAAATCCTAGCTGTTTAGGAGAACACTCTTTCTCCCGAGCTTCAAAGGGTACCAGCAGCTTTAGAAGCAGTCCAGGCACTACACTAAATTTAGCCACCATACTCAGATACCACTGATAGAAAAGGGCTGTGTAAACTAAGTCAGTTGCAAAGTCTGTGTAGTTAGAACAATTCTCTCGTAGGATGAAGACCTTCTCACACTGTCAGAAAGCAACTCCCCTAAAAGACGATGACATTGAGGAAATAAGTGGCATTTATCAACTGTCAATGCATTTCAAAAGTGACTGACACAGAGCAAATAACTTGACCATGTTCAGAACTTCCCGATGAGCATCAGAAGAATGAAATAGTCCTTTTAGGAGAGAATCCAGGGAAGCAACTGGCCCTTCTCACTTCACTGCATCTGAATTTCCAATGATCATGACTTACAGTGACTTGAAGGATGGTAAGTTAATGTATCTCCAATTAAAAAAAAAAAACCAACAAACCCCAACTTTTGGAGAAACAGGCTCTTCCAGAATATCTATACCAACCCTACTCCAGATTCCTAAACCGAAGCTGCACATGTCTCATAGCTTCAAATAATCCTTACTGTCTTACTTTACTTAGACGTAAAGCATACTTAAAGACACTGACTGTCACCTAGACCTTCATGAGTGGTCCTGGACGTGAAGGAGGCAAGCCAAACCTTCCCTAAGGAGAAGAATGGCCCAAGGTAGGTTGGTTTGCCACAAGATCTCCCAGAAGGATGCCAATCTTCTGTGCAACATTAAAAAAGAAATAATACAGTAGCAATGGGTTGGTTTTCCTTTTCCTGGAGAGAAACATTGTATCTTGGTAGCCTCCGACTCCATGCCTTGTGTTGCTTCCCAATGATTCATGGAAGTTGTAGTTCTTTGTTCGCTGCTTTAATAAGGCAGAAGTCCATAATATGTGGGGTATCGGATCCCGACACCTTGTCATGTTCTTTTGTGACCACCAAAGCCAATCACGTCAAAGAAAAAAAGTCTCCATATCTATTATTTTTAAAGTATCTTCCTAGTTAAACTTGGAATGTCTTAAACTTTAAAACAACAAAAAGATCTGGCTTGAGAAAACTTCACTGGTTTTCCTAATAGCTCAATAAAATGGAATATAAAGTGCAAATGATCCAGACATTTAGTGGAAAGGAGAAAAAACAATTAACAAAAAGTAAATCAAATTTCATCACCCAGTCAGCCTGCCCACCTCCATCAACTCGTTTCTGAATAGTTTCAGAACGCTGCTGGGCAAAAAACCTCTACCAACCCCATTTAATTGTCCTGGTCTTTCAGTCTCTACGTTAGGTAAAGATTTGCCTTTAATTTTTGCTCCAAATTTTCAAGGACACGCAATATGTCTCTCCAACTTTCCCACAAAGAGTCCTAATACAGAAACAACAGATAGTGCTGGTTGCCTTAGTTTCTGAACTCACAATGTCGACGGAATAGAAGATAAGGCCTTAAACAGTAACTCACAGAAAGCTGACCAAATTGCTCATAATTGCTAAAATTCTTCCTACGTATGTGTAAGGAAATATATTAATGATGGAAAGATAACTTCTGAGCACATACATAAGTATCTTATGGAAAAGAAATAGTTCTGTTCTCATAGTTCTGTTCTAGTACAAAAACCTGACTTCATAATGATTAATCAATTTCCTCACTTCCACTTTTATGGCAGCTGAGGCTGAGGAAAAAGAAAATCCATCCGTATCCTACTTTCTTGCTGAATGACTCTGCTGTTGAATCTCAGTAAATATTTCCAATGAAGAGTGAAGCAAGAAAAACCCTAAAAACGATCAGAAAAATGGGTTTAAAAAACCCCATTAAAATTCAGATGTCCATAAAAGTCACTCATGATTTCCCCACAGTGACCTCTGCTTTTTTTTTCCTCATTATTTCATTGATTACTTTTAATGACAGAATAGAAGAAATTCCGTTCCTGAATTCCCTGGGCTTACTATTGTAAGCTTTATGTTTTCTATAGTAACTAAGAAGAAACTCACCAAAGCAACAGACTTAAATGAAAGGATCCCGCTAGTACATTGAATGAACCTGCACTTAATTGATATTGGATAGATGCTTTGAAATGCTGGTTTCACATGTTCTGAGCCCAAGAAGACCATTCTCTCAGAAAAGTATGTTTTAGGGATTTATGTCTACCATTTAATCAAAAAAGGGCCTAAGTGAAGTAGCCAGAAAAATGCAATTTAAGTTAAAACTTTCTGTCACAGAGATTCTCCAACTATAGCACGAACCTTTAAATCTCAACTGAGAAAGGGAAGTTCACTTGCACAGAATTACTGATCATCAACTATCACACAAGTTTATTCATTGTCCTTAGATCTCTTCAATCATCTTGAAACACAAGACTGTCCATTGTAGTTATGCAGATCAGTACAAAAAATCTTTTCAACATTCTGGGAAATTTTAAAGCGCTGAGTAGCACTGAAGGTCTAGCAAATAACCATCTCACAGCTGCTGACGAGTAAGTCCTTAGGACTCAAAGGCCACAGCTGACCTGGCAGTCATCAGGAAAAAACACTGCTGAAAGCATTTAGAAGCATTCGGAACCTCATCGCGTCTGAAGTTTGATTTATTTGATGTTAGTAGCAGTACACACAAGGTAGGTAGATAATAAATGATACAACTGGATGGTGCATATTTACATTAATGGAATATGGAAGGAGCAAGCTAAAACCGCCAACATTGAGAAGTATCTCATGGCTCAACGCTTTCTATAGTTGCAAACAACTTTCACTAAATCCAGCTTTGCCTGGAACATCTTAATTCACTAGAGTATATCTATAATTCGCTGAAAGCACT
Organism: Coracias cyanogaster; assembly: GCA_033124195.1. Lineage (NCBI taxonomy): Eukaryota > Metazoa > Chordata > Aves > Coraciiformes > Coraciidae > Coracias > Coracias cyanogaster. The sequence continues at coordinate 2,163 of JAVSBS010026428.1, read as the reverse complement.
GGGAAAAGCGAGTGCAGGCATTATCAAAATGTTTGGATGAGTCCTGAATTAACACACAGCATCAGGAGAGTGTGCTGGAAGCCCTCTCCTTGACCGAGCAGAAGGCACTTTCTGCAAACCTTTCTTGGTGAAGTTATTTTCATAGAGACCCAAAGGAAGGACACCTTTCACTTAATTCCTCATGCAGCGTTTTACAACGACGTGGACGTTTTCTTCCCTAGGATAATCTCAGACAGCATACCAGGCTATTTACATAAGGCACATGAAGCCAAGGACAGCCCAAATAAAAAAAAACAACCAAAATTCAGAAATCCGATGACTTCATCCACCTGGAAAGTTTCCAGATCAAAGGAACTGCAAAATAGAGGAAGTAGCTGAAGCCTCATTTATACCTCAAACCCCAAAAGGTTTCTTATACTGTATCCTGGGTACGACTGCGACTGCTGCTCTGCAGGAAATAGTCCTTCGCTACCCAGCTCCATTGACTTGATCTTTCCCAGAGTGGAAGTGAGGAATGGCTGGTTAGGCTGCTCGGTTAGGTGACAACAGCCTGATAAAAAGAGACAAAAGTTTCCCAAACAGGCTGCTCTGCAAATGCTTGTCCTCTTCATTTGTAAAGGATCAGGTCAGCTTTGATCCTTCAATACAAATATTTGTAAATAGGTCTAAAAAGTGGGAAAAAACACTGTAATCGGAATGCAAACTATCCAATCCTGTTTGATTAAAAAAACCCAGGAGTAGTGACACGAGAGGAAAGGTGAAAGGAGAAACAGAATGTTCTTTGCAAGTCTGGATTATACCAGAACTTGCACCTGTAACGAAATAAGCAGCAAATACTACAAGAACTGGGAGTTTACACGCAACCTTTACCACAGCTCGGAAATGGCCCTTTTTTCTAAGGTCAAAACTGACCCTGGGGTCACAAAGGCTGAAACTCTGTACTTTATCTACTCAATTATCACGTTTGTTTCACATCTAGGAATAGAAAACATCAATGCATAAAGCTACCCAGAAAGATTATTACTTCAGTTAAATATTTGCTAAGGAAAAAAACCAAGCAAACAAATAGAAAAACCTTTAAAACGAACCAAAGTTAGCGCTCTATAACAATTCCTGTTTAAAAACCCTGCTATATGAATACATATTCCCCATATAAATTTCAAATGACAACACTATTCTAAAGGAAAATCTAGAGGATCATCCAGAGGACTGTTTAAGTAATATACTAGTTGTTGGTAACTTAATCAAGTTGTTAAGTAATTTTGAAGGAAATGGTAAAAAAAAAAATAAAAATAAATCAACCCACCTTACAGCACTGCTGACCAGTGCAGACTGTGAACACAGTATCTAAACTGAATGATGTATACTTCCATCAGTACCAACAAGAGTAATCTAACCTCCTAGGATTTTACTGGTTTGTTCTTTTTTGACAGACGTACTTATCATGTGTTATTTTGCATATTCTCCCTCTCTGAATTACACAAATATGCAATAAGCTATTTCATAATTAAGTTAAACTTGAGTCATAAAAATTGCCGTAGTCTAATATTAAAGAATTATTCACTCTGGTCTGAACTCTGATGGTTAATTTACTTACTGCAAGGTCTGGGAAATTAATTCATTAAGCTACTTAAATAATGAACATATGAGGCCAACATACAGCAACAAACCCAATATATTTTAAATGAGTAAGTCACAAGATAGCCTTTCTGCACCCCCCTGCACCCCCAAGATGCCCTATCTGTTATTTATTTATTCTTGCTAAGCTGGTATGGGATATACCGCATAAATATAAAGGTTCAGCAGCTACAAGTTACCCAGAGAAGAGAATCTGCTTGAGGTGAAGCGATAACTGAATTAATAAACAAAGAACATACTCAATACAAAGTTGGTTCCAGTGGACAGGAAACTAAGTAGTGACATTACAACCAAGACCAGTTACCAAAGGAAGCCAAAAGGCAGACGTAGATGAAAGCAAAATTTGAAGCTATATGTCTAACATTGAGGCCTAACTTTTAATTCTAAGTTTAAAATGATGTGTCAACCACCTTTCTAGGCCTCTGGGGCGCTGAGAAACTTTGAGTTGAAAATTGTTTAAAAAAATCGTTCTATTGAACAACAGTTTATGGTGATATGGCTGTTTTGTTTTGTGTTTTGATCCCA
>JAVSBS010026425.1:0-12551 GCA_033124195.1 Coracias cyanogaster | reverse complement strand
GCTTGGCAGGGGGGTTGGACTCGATGATCTCCAGAGGTCCCTTCCAACCCCTCACATTCTATGATTCTATGATTTGTTCCTCAGGCGCATGAAGACACAGATTCTTTTTTGAGCATAAAACCAAACCAGAAAGATATGTGGGGGTTGGGTTGTTTTTTTTTCTTAGGCGTGTTTTTTTTTTTTAAAGTACAACAATTGTTTTAATTACCGCTTAGTCTTGGAGGTAGTAATTATGTTCTGAACGGCTTTCATCAGCATGAAGGGCAAGTTAAAACATGCCTCTTGAACCTGCTCCATCAGAAAGACAGAGGGACATACTCTCACTGCATCAAATCACAGTTTGAAATAAAAGTTATTCTAAATATTTTTCTTAAGCCCAGCCTGAGAATTTGAACCATCTTGGACTCAGGTAAACACAGCACTCACTTGTCTCACTTCAGTTTAACTCATTCAATTCCTACTTTGCTCAATGCGAAGATGCACAAACTTGTTTTTCCTCAATCAGTGTATAAAAATGTGAGGCTGGAGCTTCTAGAACTTGTGCGCAGTCATGACGAATGATGAGTTCACTACAGTTAACAATTTCACTATTTATTAAACAAGATTTTAATGGAAAATTGATTTTTTTTTTTTTTTTCCCCTCCTCAAGTGGACAGTGCATTTAAAGAGTTTGTGTTTGACTATCAAGACAACTCTTGAAAAAACTGCTGGGTTTATGTGTTAAATTGAATTCTGATTTCCATCTCAATAAAGCCTGGTGCAAACAGGAGCTGGGTTCTAATGTAATGAAGGGTGAGCGCAAGGATTTCAAGTCAATGGACCCAAAGCTTGTCCATGCTCCTGAGTAAACACGAATAGATAAAAGCTCATGTCGGATTGAGTTTAGCTCTAATGGCCAAAGAGTAAATAGGCTTGTCGGGTGACCTCATATCTTCTGTTCAACTGAGTGATGCGCTGAGGGGAAAAGAGCTTTGAGGGGGACAAACCTTCTTGTGAAGGTTCAGAAGCAAAACGCAAGTGTTTGTGTCCAAAAGCCAACACTGCTGGCGTTTCACTGCCACTTGCTTTAGGTAGATCTTTAGATGTAGACTAGACTAGATTGAGACTAGGTCTAAGGAAGCTGAGGGTGGTGAGAGCCTGGCGCAGGTTGCCCAGAGAGGTGGTGGCTGCCCCATCCCTGGCACCATTGCAGGNNNTTGGCCGGGGCTCTGAGCAACCTGCTCTGGTTGCAGATGTCCCTGCTCCCTGCAGGGGGGTTGGATGAGATGACCTTGAAAGGTCCCTTCCAACCCCAACCACTCTGTGATTTTGTGATTTTTATTTTGATCCCTTTGCTTGTAGATTTTTGGAGCTGTATTTCTTGGTATGTTCTATCAGCATAAAAACTAGGGAACTATAAATGCTGAGAGGATTCAAGCTAAATTTTAACATCAGGGATTTCTATTTGATCAGGAACAATGTGGTTTTAATTGATGAATTTCATTTGGGCACGTGCAGCACCCTCAGGCAGCAGCTGGCGGGTGCAGTGAGGTTGTTACTAGGTGCCCTTGTACTGGCTCGCCAGCCTGTTGACATCTCACACTTCTGCTCTCTTCCTCTTTCCAGTTGCTAACTCCAACACGGGCAGCGGCTCCCGCCGAGACTCCCTCACAGGCAGCAGTGACCTGTACAAGAGGACATCCAGCAGTTTGACACCTATAGGACACAGTTTTTATAATGGCCTTGGGTTTTCCTCCTCTCCTGGACCTGTGGGAATGCCTCTGCCCAGCCAAGGACCTGGCCATTCTCAGACTCCACCGCCTTCCTTGTCCTCACATGGATCATCTTCAAGTCTAAACCTGGGTAAGAGCCGTGATGCCAGCTCTGCAGTCCCTCGGGGCGAGACGCGGACATCCCGCTGCTGGGCTGGGGAGGTGCCTGCGGCCTCGCCGCTGCTCTGGCAGGGTCCCGGCTTTTGCCAGGAGTAGGTGAAACACTGCAACGGGAGCTGAGGCACCTCTGTCAGGTGTCGGTGTCTCTCGCAGCAGCCCAGCTGTTACACTGGGAGGTTTCTGTGTTGCCTCCTCTCCTCATCTCTCCGTTCTGGATAACATTTCCAAGCGTTGGAAAACCAAACTGGTTTTCCTGTGCGGTAACAGCACCAATCTGTTGTTACCCTTGAATAAAGCAGATAACACAGGGCCGAGCCTTAAACTTGTCAGATGTTTTACAATACCCGTGAAGTTTTCAATAATAAATGAAGGAGCTTAGAAAACATTTGAACCAAACCAGGCAGTGTTATCTGGAGCAGTACGTGGCTTTTAGCTGAGGAGTTTGTGAGTTTGCTTTTGAAAACTTCCCATCGGCGTGGCCTTATCAAAAGCACCTCGGTGCACGGGAGAGGCTGGCTTCGTGTTGGGAAGAGCGTTACTTTATGCAGTTAAGTCTTCTGGAGGAGCTTCTAGTTGGCCCAGAGCTCTTACATATAATAAAGTAACCCTTTAAAATAAATCCAGCAAATATTAAATAATAAAGCAGTGCTCATCTGCTCTTCCTGAAGCGTTCCTTCCCAGGCCTCATCAACAAGAGAAGTTCTTTATTGCCTCTGCACCAGATAATTCAGTACTTGATCAAAAAATAGCTTTGTTTTGGTTCCGTCACGTATCTGTCTGGATTTAACAACACTTTTGGTTCTCAGAACAGTTTGCCACATATATACACTCATCTCTTGGTACGTTTATCGTGTTTATCACATGCATGTGGGATAAATTTGACGCTGGCTAAAGGTTGGTGTGGAATAGCAATAAACACGATTTTTAGGCATCAGGGTTAGATTTACCATCTTCCCTTGTTCAGAGCTTGAATAGAATTGGAAGAGTCCGGAGCTTTATTTATGCAGCTGTACGGTCCTTAAGCTGACAGTTAAATAGCTACGATAAATTAATGCTGAAGATGAAGCAGGTTCCAAATCTGGCACTAGAAAAAGTCTGTTGCCCCTGCAGGCAAACAAAAGAGTGAATCTTCCAAAGTGGATCAGAGAAAGGCTGATCTGTTTGAGAACAGACCGAGGAAAGAAAGCGGAGTCACTGTTGACATCAGCGGGTTGTACCCTGGAGCAGTTCGTGTGGGTCTTCCCATCCTGAGGAACGCTCCTCTCCCTGTAGCCAGGTTTCTTCCGTGGCTGACTTGGTAACACTGGAAGGAAAAACTCATCTGGAATAGCTCTGCCTTCCTGTGGTTTTCACCTTGAAATCCATATAAAGTCATCGTATTTCTCTTTCACCGGTAGTGGAAGACAGGGTTAAATGTGGTTGTAGTTTCCTTGGGTTATAAAATAAGTTTTTAATGCTATAAAACCAGCACAGACGTTGAGTTTTCCTCTTAAGAAGCTCAAGGCTGACTCCTTTTCTATTTGGGAGTGATACCAGAAGTAGTTTGTGATAAAGAGGATGAGGAGTATTTCTAAGTATCTAAAACCGAACAGACAGATGGGAACACCCAGACGTGTTTGCAGAAAGGGAAAATTCAAGCAGTCAGCCTCAGAACCACGTCCCACCACTTGTGTTACGTGAGGGGGACAACCCAGGGGAGTCTCTTGGATTGCAGGTTACACAAGGACATGAGAAGTTGGCATTAAACCTGCAAATCGACGCTTAGATGTGGTGTAAGTTGTGGGTTTGACTTTGTCGCGTCTCATGGACGCACAAGTCGGTCGTTTGTTGGGTTGATGTTGTGTGTAAAGATTCAGCTCCAGCTCTTCTGGCTCTCTGAAAGCTCATAGCTGTGAAAAATGGGGCGTATTTATCAAGCTAAGGGCTTTTGCTAGTGTTGTAAAGTGACCTTGTGAAACGTCTGGGCAATCACAAGTACCTGAAATAACTGGGCAGCGGGTCCTTACGACAAGAGCTACAGGAGGAGCAAGGCTGAGCTAAATCCGTGCTTGAAACTCAGAGGTGTGGGCAGCATAAGCAACGTTGCAGAGCCAGGACACAGCAGCTGTAAATAAATCTGCACTTCTGGGCAGTGAAGGCAGCAGAGACCCTCCTCTCCCCCACTACTCATCAAAATTCTCGAGTTATAAATCACTAAAGACAATTTTTTTTTAATTATCAGTTGTAATTTTGGCCAGGTTACACTTCACATCGGTTCCTGTAGCCCCACAAGCAGTTTTTTGTCAGCCCTTGTGTCTGTAGCCAGCGTGGTCCCCACAGAAACACCAGGAGCTGAATGTGTCCAGCTCTGGGTTTTCCCAGTGGGGAGTGGGGATCAGGATTTGCAGCAGAAAAGTCAATATTTTAATTTTCCGATATCGCTGCAGGAGCTGCTTGGGAGAGAGCTGCCCCATCCTGTAATTTAAAAGGCAGGATCGGTGTGAGGAAGCGGAATCACGCATGTGGGAGTTGAATTTATTAGAGATTTTGCAGGGAAAACTGGCTGGGGAGTTGATAACCAGGTAGCTGTGACCGACTGGGAGGGCTGCAGAGCTGTGTCTCCCCGGGTGGCTGGTGGCACACCCAGCACTGGCCTGAACAGCGTGACAGGTTGGGGTGGTGGCCCTGGGAGGTCCCCTTGGCTGTGGGGACACTGAGCCCTCCATGGGGAAGAGCAGCAGGGACGGCTCCTCCGCCTGCTTTCGCACAGAGCCATCTTCTCATCTTCCTCTTTTTCCCATTGTTCTGGTGTTTCTCCTAGCAGGACCTCCTGCCTTGAAGAGAGCAATTTGAGGGCCTTAGAAAAGTCCCCTGGAAGCTTGCTTAAGAAGTGCTTTGTTTTCAGACAGCAGCCGTTGTGTTTCTTCCCCTGTGTTTTCTTTTTGACTCATCCTTCCATTGTCCTGTTTGGTTTTTCCCCTGAAATCAGTAATTCTTTCAGGTTAACTCTGTCTCGAGTGTCCCAGCGAGCCCTGAGAAGATGACTTATCCTTTCAAAATAGGAAACGCTCGATTGTTAGGATGAAGTGTCCACCTTGGAGTCCCCAGGAGAGAGTCTGCGCACTTTGTCCAGCCCAGATACAGATTTTTTTTCCTGACATTCCTCAGACACTTGTAAGAAAAGGGGTCTTGAGCAACCTGCTCTAGTGGGAGGTGTCCCTGCCATGGCAGGGAGTTGGAACGAGATGATCTTTGAGATCCCTTCCAACCCAAACCATTTGGTGATTCTACGAAAATACGGTCACTATGTTCAGAGGCAGAACCACCCCACAACTGTCACTTCTCCACAACCTCATGGTCTGTGTTCAGCGCTGGTTCACTGTCATATGTCTATGTGGAGTGCTTTTTGTGGGCAGCACGGTGTTAGCGCAGTAGGATGTCTCCACACAGTTTGTAGGACCCCCACCCTTTTGAAGTTCTATCTGAGAACACAGGAGAAGTCATCAGTGCCAACATCTACCAGGAGCTCAGTCCCTTTGTTGGTGTTTTTGCCCCTTCATTCTACCCTGTTGTCCCCAAGAGCTTCAGGAGCTTCCAGCCTCTCTGAACTGCTCTGGAACATGGATCTGTTTCTTGTAGGTGTGGGGAAGATCCCACTGAAGTCGAGGATCTGGCAAAGTCACTGTATTCCCAGCCACACATGGTCATAAAGGAGCTTCAGGCGCTCCAAGGTTTCAGGCTTTTGGTGGCTGACAAGTGGGTTTCAGAAGCACTTGCTTGATTGAGGAAACATGTTCTCTTACGTCGTGGGGAGACCTGCAGTCAGCATCTCCATCAGGAGAAGGAGAGACAAGTAGAAAACTGGAGAAATTTGTGGTTTATTTTAAATTTCCAAAAAGATCAGAAGGTTTTTCTCAGAAAACCTCTGACAGAGAAGACTTTCTGAACAAACTGTACTTTCCCTCCTGACTAAGAGATCCGGCATCGCTGGTAAGAGTGTGGGTGCTAAAGCTTTTCCTCTTACAGCCATTTGCAGATGACCAGGAGCTAGTTTTCCACCTCAGTGCTATGACTCTGATGTGCTGCAGGCTTTCAGAAAACAACTGGTGACGCTGAGCTCCTCAAATGCCATGGAAAACATCAGGACACCATGGCTCAGCTTGTCACTGTTGGGTTTCCTTTACCTGAGAGGGGATTTACTGTTCCTTTGAATAGCCTGGTCCTTCCAGAAGTAAGGAGTATCAGTCGGTCACTTTTCAGAGTTGTTGCTCCGTTGAGAAGTCAGAGAAGGTGGTGGCCACACCATTGGCAAGGCAGCAGAAGAAAGAGATGTGAGCAAGAAGCTCTCAAGTCTTCTCCTCAGAAGTTCCATCTGAACATGAGGAGAAACTTCTCCTCTGTGAGGGGTCTGGAGCCTGGCCCAGGCTGCCCAGAGAGGTTGTGGAGTCTCCTTCTCTGGAGAGCTTCCAAAGGTGCCTGGACACGCTCCTGGGCCCCCTGCTCTGGGTGAGCTGCTGGAGCAGGGGGTTGGAGGAGGTGATCTCCAGAGCTCCCTTCCAACCCCACCACGCTGGGACTCTGTTGTAGGTGCGGCACCAGCTGCCCATGGCTGGGATGCAGAGCTGTGCCCATCCCGGCGCCTGGCCGCAGCCCTGGCTGATGGAAGCACGCTCAGAAGGGCGGGTGTCCAGCGCACTGTGAGCCCATCACCTTCCACCCAGGACCCCCGGACCCCCCCAGACCCCGCTGTGCTCGTTGTGGGGACATGGGGTGCGGCCTGATCACCCTTCCCCACAGCTCGGGGCCTGCGTGGCCGTGTGTGCTGGCGGGGCGTGGGCCTGCGGTGCCGGCACCGCGCATGTTGGGGCCCCTTGTACTGCAGTGTGCGAACCCAGCGTGCTGCGTGCCACGGCCACCGCGCCTCCTCTTCCTCCTCCACCACCCATGCTCTACCTGCTCCTCGGTGGTGCAGGGCTGCATGGGGCGGGTCTTTGTTCCCCACAGCTGGGTGCATCGCCAGGTGCCCCCACCATCGCCAGTGCCCCCACCATCTCCAAGTGCACCCACCATTGCCAGTACCCCCACCATCTCTGGGTGCCTCCCACCATCTCTGGGTGCCCCCCACCATCTCCGGGTGCCCCCACTGCGGCCTGGGGAGCAGCCCGCGCCGTCGCTCCCCCTGCGCCGCCCGCCTTTGGGGCCGGGTGTGCAAAGCTCCATCCCCGTGCAGCCGAGGAGGACCGAGGTCCCTGATTAATTCCACTCTGATGTCAGACATGCGGCTCTGCTGGGAGGGATTTGCAGGGCTGCATTTCAGCTCCCGTTTGCTGAGAGAATCCCTCTCCCGGCCCCCTCCCCGCGCTCCTAGAGGAGGTTTGGTGGAAGGGTGGTCGCTGGTGGCCGGGGTCCGCGCGGGGCTCCGCGCCCCATCCTCCATCTCCACTGCTGGATTCTCCCCGTTCTTCCCGCCCGGCCCTGGCGGAGGGCAGGGGGAGCAGCTTCATTAAACTAGGACAATGCGATGCGTGCCCCCTCGGCTAATGACAGACCGTTCCTTAGCAACGCGGGGGGGGATTTTGAGCGAAGATCCGCACACCGGGATGAGGATCTAAACTCTGCCGTGCTCCCTCCCGGGGAACTTACCAAAGAGGCACCTCTCCTTTCATCAAGCGTCTAATTTTTTCTGCACGGGAGAGGCAACCGGAGAAGTCTCAGCGAGGAGCTGCTTCCCTGATGGCGGGCGGGCTGCCCCCGCCACGCCTCCGCTCGCCCGTTAGATGCTCAGGGCATCACCTAAAGGGAAGCCCAGAGCAGGGTCTGTAGCTCCCTGCATGCGTATGCAGGTGACCGAGGAGGGGACCGGTGGGCAGAAGGGTGATCCAGGCAGCCGGGGCTTTCCTCCACCCACGCGTTGAGGGAAAGTCGCTTTCGTCTTTTTTTTTTTTGTCATTCTGACTTTGGGCACGGGAGGGAGGGAAGCAGATTGTGCCCAACTCCTTGCTGAGATGAAACGGTCGATGAGAAGAGGTCTCCTTGTCACAGGCACAAAGGCCACCTCCGCCTGGCAGCATGGTGCTGAAGTCTAACCCTAGCATCATTCTCTTGTGCTCTTTCCTGCCCAGTGACTACATCATTGAGGAGAAGACGGCCGTGCTGCAGAAGAGGGAGCATGAGGGATTCGGGTTTGTGTTGCGAGGGGCCAAAGGTAAGGGCTGCTTCTTTTGCTGGGTCCTGGGGCTGGGGGGGGCAAGCTTCTTCTCCTCGCTTCGGCTGGTGCTCAGGACCCCATGTCCAAGCTGCGCCGAGCAGCGCGCGAGCCCCACGCGTCGGGGTCTCTTCGGGGACCTCTCCACCAGCTCCGGCTACGCGCATCCAACAGAAAATGCCGCTCCCGGCAGGCGTGCATCCCTCGCGCTTTCGGGGCTGTTTCACTGGCATTCGTAGCTTTGCCTTTGGAGGAGTTTCCACTTCTGGGTGTATCGAGAGCATCTGCTCGGCTCCAGGTGCAGATGCAGCCCCATGGGGCAGGGCCTCTGTCCCCCCATGGCTTCTTTTCTTTTAACACTTGAAGAATTCCACTGGGCTTTGGCCACGTAGAGGTGGGTCCTTCTCCTGGGAGCCCTGGACACGTCAGGGTTCACCCCCAGCGTGAAGGCAAGCCAGTAGCTGTGTGTCCTGCAGCTACCACCATGCCTTCAACCCCATGCTGCCCCTGCTCGTGCCGGGGGCACATGTCCCCGGCGCAGCCCTGGAGCCCCCGTGCTCCTGCAGCCCGGACCCCAGACCAAGTTGTTACTGTGGCTCTTCTTGCCACAAACCGACCTTTTTGCTGCAAAAAAAAAGAGTCTCTTGGGGACCGGTAATGGAGGTGCTCACGTTCATGCAGGGAACGGGTTCCAGCCCCGGTGCAGAGGTCCCCTCCGGCTGGGCTCTCCTCTCCAGCGGCTCCACGTGGAAGGCTGGGCAGAGGCGCGGGGATCCCGGGAGGCAGAGGCACCGCGGGGCACGGCTCCGACCCTGCCTGGCACGCGGGGGGCAAGGTGCGGGAGGGAGAGGGCTCGGACCAGCGGCTGCGACCGCGGCTCCTGCCCCGGACCCCAGTGCTGTGGCCAGTGGTGGGCATGATCTGGGCTTTAGCCCTGGGCGTGATCTGGGCTTTATTCCTGGGTGTGAATCTGGGCTTTAACCCTGGGTGTCATTTGGGCTCTAGCCCTGGGTGTCATTTGGGCTTTAATCCTGGGTATGATCTGGGCTCTAGCCCTGGGTGTGATCTGGGCTTTAACCCTGAGTGTGATCTGGGCTCTAGCCCTGGGCATGGTCTGGGCTCTAGCCCTGGGTGTGATCTGGGCTTTAGCCCTGGGTGTGATCTGGGCTCTAGCCCTGGGTGTGATCTGGGCTCTAGCCCTGGGTGTGATCTGGGCTCTAGCCCTGGCCGTGATTTTCTGCGGGGATCCCTGGGCTGCCTTTGTTCTGCCGGTGTGGCGGCAGGGCTCCGTGTGCCGGTGGGTGTGTTTGCGTCCCTGCCGGAACACGGCCGCTGTCTCTGTCCCCCCCTTCCCCTCCCCTGTACATGTGACATACGTGTCTGTCCATGTGCTGCTTGCATCCGTCTGTGTGACATGAAGTGAAACTTCAGGGCTCAAAATGGCACCCATTTTTATTTCTTTTTTTTTTGCCAGATCAGACTTGCAGCTGTTGTGTCAGGGGGAAAAAAAAACGGGATAAATTTTGCCCCATTTCCTTTTTTTGTTTCTCCTCCCTTGTTTGCCCTCCCAACATCTGTCGGCTCTGGATTTCCCTTTGTCTGCGGAGGCTGAAGGAGAGGGCTTGGCGCGGATGAAGCGGTGGGCGTGAGGCTGCGTGGGACTTGGTCTGGCCGGGGATTGGCAGCCTGGCTGTGCCGCAGGGCTCGGGCAGCGCGGGGCTGTGGGGGGTCGTGGCTCGGGACCCCTCGCGGGGTGGGCACGGTCCGTCCTGGGGTGCTGGTGGGGCTGCCCCTCGAGGAGCAGCGTCCCATGACAGCGAGGGGAACCTGGTGTCTCCGCGGCACCCCCAGATGTCCAGCCGCGCTGCCGAGGGGTTTAATCCGGGAGGAGCGCTGGGACTCTGCCCTGGCCCCACCGGTGTCAGCGCCGCTCACGGTTCGTTTAGATGTTCTGTGCGAGAACACTTCAGGCCTCGTGGGGTGAAGCAGAGCAGGGGGCTGAAAATGGGGGGGACCAGCATTAGCAAAGTCCCTGCAGAGCTGGGAAAGCTGGTTATGAAGCGAGACTCGGCTGGATGGTCCTCAAAGGAAGCGGCGCTTCATGCTGCGGAGGATGGTGGAAATCTTGTGTGGCTTCTACCAGTCTTGCTGAGGGTTGATTCCTTCACAAGCCCTTTTGCCCCTCCATGTGAGCTGCCCCACCAGCTGCACCCGTGGTGGTGGCTCTCCACCACCCTGGAGAACCAGTTCTCCCCAGCCCATCCCACCTCCACCCCTGTCTGGTACTGGGAGGAGGTGATGTCCCACACAAACCAACTGGGCATTTGGACCAAGGTTATTTTCTCCTAGTGCCTGCAGAAGATGAGCTGCAGCACTCGGAGGTGGGAGCTGCCTGCAGCCGTTGCTGTTGGGAATCGTTCAGAGCAGGTGGGAAGGGATGGAGCTGCCCCTCTGCTCAGCACCGGGACGGGAAGTGATGAGCAGGTGGATTCACTTCTTTGTGTCTTGGCCCAGACGGACCATCCCCACCTGCCACAGGCTCAAGCGTGCTCAAAGTGCTGAAGGGTGGTAGCTCTTGGCTTGGAGTATCTTGAACTCCTGCAGTCAGTGTTCCATGCCTAGACTGGAGCAACCCCCCCTCTTCCTGGCCAGCCTGGCTGCAGATCAGGCACTGACTACTCAGTAGTAATATGATTCATAAAATATTCATACGTCCTTCCCTGGGGCCATCCCTGCACACAGTGGTTGTTACAGCTCAGGCACCTCACGTGGTCTCAGCAGATCCACGCCATCCGTGCCCGGGGCAGAGGAGCGTTGGTCCTAGGCCAGTTAACGCTCATTGGCATCTGGTTGTGGTGGGTTCTGTGGAAGCGTTCGAGGGACACATGTTCCCTGTCTTGGGAATTTACTCTCTAAGAAAGGAGAAGATGATTTTATGAATAGCAAGGATGCTGCAAATAATACAAATTAAGTGTTAAAAACAGAAAAGGAAATGGCTCTAAGTCCTTGCATCAGGGCACAGGTTTTCTTCCATCTGCTTAGTCTGGGGAGAAGCCACCAGACAGGGCAGGTTATTCACAAAGTTCTTGAGATGGTTGCGTCCTGGGATTTGTGCGTGTCCCAAAGCAGCTGATCTGGGACACTGCTGAGAAGATGCTGTGCTCACCCACTGTGGAGCTCAGCTTGCTCCTGCTGCTTTCCAAAATATTGTCAGTTTTTTGTTCCCCCCTATCCATCCCCCAGTTCTGCAGCCAAGCAGACACTTCACCTGCTTTTCCAGGTGCCCTGCAGCAAGTTCTGGGACACAGTGCTGGTATCATAGAGTTTCATGGAAGTGGAAGAGCCCTCTGATGGCTGTCAGACTGGTCTCTAGAGCAGAGAAGCGCTGTGATGCTTTGTGACCCTCAGGATGGGCAGATGTTGGGACTGGAGGTGTTCAGACAGAGCATGTTGAACACCACGTCCATCACCTGTATTGTCAAGGGTGGTGTCTTCATTATGAAGATCTAATGGAAAACTAGAACCAAGGCCCAACAGAGTCTAGATATGGCAAACACTACTCTGGACACACCTTAGAAACCTAAAAGTTCATGAACTGGTTTTCACTAACGGGGGTAGCACCTGCCCCTAGACGCATGTCCCCATCAGTCCTTGTGACCTGCTGCCACCAGCTGCGAGCAGGGACCTGCTGCCCCGGGCTGGGTGTCAGAGCAGTGCTGTGCAGGTTCCTGCCCTCACCTTGTAATATTTTTCACTGTGAAGCCTGGCTAGTAACAACAGTAACTTGTCCAAGAAGAGCCTTATTTGCAAAGAGTAGAGTGTAGTGGAGTAGAGTAGAGTGGAGTAGAGTAGAATATGTTGGTTGGAAGGGACCCACAACAACCATCTGGTCCAACTGCCTGACCACTTCAGGGCAGACCAAAAGCTAAAGGATGGTATTACAGGCATTGTCCTCTTAAACACTGAGAGGCCTGGGGCATTAGCCCCCGCTCCAGGAAGCCTGTTCCAGGGTTTGAACAACCTCTCAGTAAAGAAATGCTCCCTCGTGTCCAGTCTGAACCTCCCCGACACAGTTTTGAGCCATTCCCAGGCATCGTCCCCCCAGATTCCAGGGAGAAGAGCTCAACATCTCCCTCTCCATGTCCCCTCCTTGGGAAGCTGCAGGGCCTGCTGAGGTCACCCCTCAGCCTCCTTTTCTCCAAACTTAACAAACCCTTAGTCCTCAGCTGCTCCTCACAGGCTTTCCAGCCCTGTCACCAGCTCTGCTGCACTCCTCTGGACACATTTGAGGACCTAAACATCCTTCTCAAATGGTGGGGCCCAGCAGTGCACAGAGTGCTCCAGGTGAGGCTGCACCAAAACTGAATCCAGCAGTTGGGCTCTTCTCCCAAGGAACAAGCGACAGGACAAGAGCAAACAGCCTCAAGTTGCTCCAGGGGAGGTTGAGGTTGGCCATGAGGAGCAATGTCTTGGTGGGAAGGGCTGTGAAGGGCTGT
>JAVSBS010026424.1:43068-55607 GCA_033124195.1 Coracias cyanogaster | reverse complement strand
TATTCCCCCAGCATGTCCTGTAACTGTGCCTGATCTGAGTCTTTCACCCCAGAATGTTATTTTTATTGCAGTGTAAAACAGAAAACATTTTGAATTATAATTGGAAGTTCTGACTGGTTTTCCATTTGATGCTGACATTCAGTCTTTTCAACACACACCTTCCGTAGCATTAAATGTACCCTTGTTATGGGTTTGGCATGCTGAAATGGCTCAGAAAAACTTCCTTTAGTTCAAATATAATCTAAAATATTTCTTCATTGTTTAAAGTAATTGCTTCCCCTTGGAGAATTACATCTTTTATATGTATACTGTATATTACAAAGGAAGATACATATTTATATTTATATATTTATGTATTTTATACCTTCTGTATATATAAAAACAAAACCTTCAGTGACAACATGCAATCACTATGGATCCCTGAGCACCCATCAGAAGTCTGTGCTCAATTGCTCACCAAAGTTCCAGTGAGGCAAGTTCCCACCTTCACCCTCGATACCTCTAAAATTCACTAGTAGACCTGGCTGAAAAGATGCTTTACTTCCTCAGCTAAAAACCCATTGAGCTTAAGACATGTATTTTTGCTGGGTTTCAAGCAGAGGAAGCATTAGGCACTGCAAGTCACTTGCAGGTATTTGCATTTTAAAAGGAAACGAGCATTTACAGACTGAACAAGGTGTTTGTTTCACTTGATGTTTCAATTCCTTGCAGAAGGCAGGGAATGTATAAAGCACTGACATTGTGATTGCCCAGGCTGACCGTGTTCTCTGCTCTGTAAAGTTGGTCTGATACGTTAAAGCATTACCCTCAGACTTTTGGATGATGGGTTTTGTTAGGGGCTAATGTTCCATCCTTGAGCTTTGTATTTAAGTAAAGTTTTCTTCTTTCTACGCTCCAGTTATCCCAGCCCAATCATCCTCTGAATGGTTAAAGCTCTCCTGACTATACAAGATCAAGGGTATGTGCAGCTGAAGACCAGATTCAGCTTGGCTGCTGAGTTCAATTATCCAACACTGGGAAAGCACCAGCATCACATGCTGACTTTAACAAAAATAAATAAATAAAAAAAAATTCAAGAAGGAGCAGGTGTTTCCAGTCCTGGTGCCCATCTTGACACACCTCGAAAAGCCTCATTTTCTGGTGATAAACATGGAGTCAGATTAATTTATATTCCATTTTCTAAACTTTCTATAACATTCAGAAATCTTTCTCAAGGGAATAAGTAAATTGAACTTTTTCTCATGATCTCATAATAGGTGCCTTGGGTCATTTCTGATCACTCTTTTCTCCTTTCTCACTTACCACATTCCAGTGATAACTCCTACACATCATCTTCAAAACACTGAAAGATAAAACAATGCAGCCCTGCTGGACAGTGTTACACTGAACAAATAGTAAGTATGATTAGAAATAATGGTTAAAGTAACGGTCAGATCTGGAGAGCACCTTTATGAGAGTCATGTTACAAAATACATCTTCATTAAACAATGACTTGCCCCCACAACAGCACTTTGCAATACCTCGATATGAAACCACTGCCAACATTTTGGGCTGCATCTTAGAAAATATGGATGAATGTCCAAGACTTTCTCTTAATGGATTGGGGTTCTTTTGAGGGTTTGGTGGGTTTTTTTGCTGGTTTTTTTTTAAGATTCTGAAATCACTTAGCACAAAAAATACTTGGTTAGAAGAAAAAACATAAAGCCAATCTCCTTGGTACAAACCTTTTGGAATTTTAAAGACAGCTGCTTTGGACAGTTTTAATTTTGCATATGTGTGTGAGCATTGCATAACCTCTCGTTTGCAGTTTCCAAAAGATGTGATGTGCTCAGTATTACTTGTGATAGCCTGTAGCTACAGGTTGTCAAGAGGGAGGAGATGGCAACAGTCAGGCAAACAGCAAAAGAGTCAAATTCAGTAGCAGTAATCTGCTATTATTGTCTTTCACTTAAAGAAAAGCATGCAACGATGAGCACTGTGGCCAGACTACAAGGAGATATACTTCTTTACAGGCGGTGGGCAAGACAAGCAGAGAGACCTCTGAGAGGTCTTGCTGTCTGGACCTGGTCTTTAATTCAAAATAGCCTGAAGTATCTGGCATGCTAGAAAAATGCTGGGTTTTATAGAATTTTTCATGAGGATATGCTTCCTGTACAGAGACACAGGGTGAACAAGAGTTCCTGTCACTGCTGCTAGCAACTGAGCCCAGCAAAGGATGTGCTAGACAGCAAAAGAGATTTCTATCATGGCCCCCTCAGCCTAAGGAAAATTACATTTTCAGTCTAAAACAAAGGACTGAAAGTCAGATTGCAAAAGAGCTGGTGTTTGTAATTGTAAACAGATTTTAAAGGATCCCCATGTATATGGGCTGAGTACTTCAGAGTTTCTGACCACAAAACCAAACACTAAACTTTTTTAGAAGCCCTGATGCCTCAAGCCATGCTACAGCATATATTAAAATATCTTTTTAATATTTCAAGGCTTGCTTGGTGCCAAGCTATTAAATGTGTAGACTTATTTCCTCAGAGCAAAATCCCTCCCCAAAAACCCAGATAGAATGTCAATCAAAACTGTTAATTACTAACCAAAAACTCCCAGTAATTGACTGCATGGATTTTAATTTTATGAGATAGCGTTATCCTTATGAGAGCTCTCTGAGCTGAGGCTGGAGAACAATGGCTCCCTGAACACAACAGTAGTTTCCAAATCGCTGCAGAGATGTTAAGGTTGAATTTGACCTCACTTGCTCCAATAAAAATTCAGGTTATGTCCAGCAAAACAAGTGAGAAATAGGTAACAAAAGAGGTGACAACAAGAAGAGGAGAGACTTTTTCAGGGGAATTTGCAAAAGGCTACACCTAAAACTGCCTTCGGCCTTTCATCAGAAATGGTTTCTAGAATGTAAACAGTTCAGCAGATTGCTAGCTACAAAATATCACTACAAAAGCATCTCAAAAGTGGTTATTACACAGAATTCTTGCATATTCTTTCTTCTCTGCCGAGCAATAGCAGGTCTCAAACCAGGAGCAGAGACAATGCACGACCTCCTCACCAAGTCATAGGTATTCTCACAAAGAACAGCAGTGCCCATTGTCAACATTTTTCTCAAGTTTCACACCTGGAATTTTTTCTAGAGGTCCTGCATTGATGGAAGAATCACTAGGAGGGTGTTTTAAAACTATTGTTAAGGCTCAGAGTTGTGGTGAAAAGCTCTAAGGTGTAACACAATAAAAACTGCCTTGCCAATGCTGAAATCCCAAAGGCTAATTAAAAAGCTCCACCAGCTCCTTGCTGCAGAGAAAGGCCAACTACAACTCCTCCACATCCAGGGTCCTTGCTCACAAGTGCAGTCCTCCTGCTCTGTGCTGTGGCACTCGGTCTGACCTTAGCACTGGAAGGGGAGAGGACCTGGAAGAGCGACGCTGAGCTTTGAGTGCTGTATCCATCACCGACAGCGCCAGGCTTGACTCCCCATGATGCTGCTATTCCAAGAGCCTGGCTGCAAACCATTCCAAAGCTAGGAGGAAACTGCCATACTGAAGTTAAAGAAAGTCTGTTCTTTGAAAATTTAAAACTGGGACAGCCAAACCATGGCACTTCCATACCAAGTGGAGCAGTGCAGGTATTACAGCCATTACGGAAGGATAGGGAGTGATGCTAGACGGTCTTAGTTTCAGCTGGTGGGCACCCTGGCAAGCAGATTTTCTCCTAATACAGAATTCATTTTCAGATATACTTGTGCATCTCTTTCAGTGTTACCTTCCTCTTCTCACTGATATTGTTTTAGAAGTGTTTAAAGATGAGTATTTTTGCCTAGGTGTCCATAAAGTAAGCTAAGGCAATTTCTAATAATTCCCGCCTCAAAAAGTCCCTGTAAGTCACCCAGAGGCTGGATAAGCAGCTCTTACTAGAAGCAGCCCAGTATCTTTAGATTTTTGCAAGCCACAGCACTGGGTAACTTCAAAAGTTAGAAGCTGTTTATCACCTCTTGGTTATGCTCTTTGGTTCAGCATGGGTTTTTTATTGTTTCCTTAACAATTTGACATACATCCATGAGTTAAAAATAGCAAACAGAGTGCATCCATCAGCAGTCTTTCTAGAGAAAGCTGCACATGCTGAACATTTGAATCCTATGCGGTGATATGTTCCGTCTATGCCCTGTTGTCTGCTAGAGTATCACTGATTTTGCTGGCTTTCCCTCCCCCAACAATTTTTTTTTCTGTTTTATTGCAAATGAACTACTAAAACATGCCCATGCTATACTAGACGGGTGACCCTTCTGTGTATGTAGTACAGCACACCCCAACACCACAGATAAAAGGCTCAGTAGATACTTGTGGTGTTGCCTGCACCGAGTGGAAAGCTTTGAAGTACTATAAGATGTATTTTAGGTCTGAAAGTTTGTCTGTGGAAATTTTAATGAAGTCTTTACGTACAGATAAGAAACAATTAATGCTCAGTGCTGATGTGATTGATGTGTAGGGATGTTGTCTGAACTGGACACTTTCTCCAGCTGGAAGCTCACAGTAATAAAATTTATACCTCTGCTTCACCTCAGCAGCAACTGAAATGACGTAGGACTAATAAGAGGCACATCAGTGCAGATCAACATCAGTTACTTCATTAAAACAGCTGTTAATTTAAACTGGAAGGAGAATCCATTCCTTCAGCTGCCCAACAGAAGTGCTCCCCAAAAAAGGGGAGAAGCAGCAGTAGTGCCTATCAGCTCAGAAGACAGAACGATGCACAGGACACGTGGAAATGCAAAGGAGATCCTCTTTATAGCTGGTACCACAACTGGATTCCGTTAGGAAAAGGTTGACAAGAATATTTTAAACTCCCAAGAAAATTTTAAGCAAAAGCAGAACATCTTGCACTAACCACTTGAAATTTTGTGCACAGCTCTTCTAGCTCACTATGCCGTCCTAGTGGCTTTACAGGTGATGCAGTTCTGCCCTCCGTGTCACTATAGTCCTTTATGACCAAGCTGCACACCTTAGGTAATAAAGCAGGTAGCAGGTCCCCTCTGTTGGCCACTGCAGAGTATTTACAGAGCTCCACATAACAGTCTGCTGCAGGATATCCAAGTCAGGCATGGACACTTGCTCAGGGAGGAGACTGAAGGCAGAGACACACCCCACTGATGTCTCAGAGATGCTCTGCTTCTGCTTTGGTAGCATATCCAAATAGAAAGTTTTCAGGTTTTTGATGAAAACAGCATGCTTAGAGACAGGATGGGGAAAAACCCTATCCCACTGAAGCTAGTTAAGACCACTGAAAACAGGCAGCAAAGGACATTTTTCCCCATAAGATTTCAAAACAATGGTATCTACCATTTCTGGACTGGCAGAGGAGAAGCAAGCCTGTAATGTCTCTTCCAAGTGTGATACTGTCTATGTTACATCTGAGCAAACAAGAACGCTGCTTATACTGTACACAGAGTTTATGTTGACAGGCAATGCCTAAGGTCACATTTCAAGGTGACCAGGACTCTGCCACACTGGGGTATCACTAACCATGAATCTGGGATCTCTTCCTACAGGTTTCGCATTTGCTGCAAAAGCCCCAGGCTCTGAAAGTGGAGGCAGAGATCTCACAGAGACGAGCTTCACTCACCAGCCAGCCAGGATTCGTTCCCACTTCACCCGATACATGCGGCAAAGGAGCAGAGATCGCATGGAAGAAGCAGCAGTGACTACAGAACAAGGCTATCAGAGGATAATCACCATGTGCCAGCTCAGTGAGGAAGGTGCAGTTTGACAAATAAAAAGACATAGTTATTCACGCAGCAGTTAATACACGACTGCATTCTGCTAAACCTAAGCACATATGAAGCTCCAACCTTTCCCAAATAGGACAGAGGTTGCAGGAAAAAGAGTAACTCAATTACCCAAAGGCAGCGGTTGGCAGGGTTGAGCCTCCAATCAAACAGAGGGATTAGACAGTCAGGAGAAAAGTGGCGTAGCAAAGGAAAACAAAATGAAAGGAAACGGAGATGAAATAAGATTCTCTTATTGATTTGCACTGAAGATGAATTACTTAGTTATCACTGCAGTTGTAAATGAAAGCCATGCCAAAGGGGTGTAACTTCTAAAGGAAAACAAATTAAGTATGTTTTCCTTGCTTTGTGTAGAATATGTGCCTGACTTTAGAAAGTCACTGCAGCAAAAGCTGAAAAACAAATAAAACAAACCAAACTGCACGGGGAAAAACAACTCAAAGTTGTGTGTTCAGCAAGGAGTTCACAGCAGTCTTCCAGGAAGAACTGTACACTTCTCACACCTACGGGCATAGCAAGTTTTCCACAAATGAGGAGGATTTCCAACAGAAACTAGCAAACCTGGCATCTCAAAGTCCAGACTGTCAGCAAGTGCTGAACCTCCTCCTCACACAGAAAACCTGCCCTGGGGAACTGCAAGTCTAGCACCCAAAGGTGGCCCTCTGGTAAGATCCTAACCCCAACCTCTGAAATCACAGACAAACTCTGTGGACTGGAAGGGGAGAGAATGAAAGGAGAACAACTTCCAGCATCCTGCAGCGCCCACTGAGCCAGCACCAGGGAAAGGTCCCCACCTCTTACGTCCTCAATCTGTCCTTCACACCAGTGCTGCATCAAAGCGCTCTGGAAGTGCTACCCTGTTTTGTCACTTCATAATTTTTCATAAACGAAGCTGGATACTTTAGTGATAGCAAGTTCAACTTAGAAAACCGATTCTATGCTCATAAATGGTCTGAAAACTATGTTGGGTTTGGTGCTCATTAGTCTTCCTATGGCTGAGAGTGAAAGCCCAGTTAATGTGGTATGCAGGGAGTCCTCTCTCCAAGAGAAAAGAAGTTTCTAACCCAGAAGTACAAGACAATGGACTTCAAAAGCTGTGGGGTTATGCACAGGAAACCTGTCACTGGTGCAGGACTGAAACCTGCTTGTCTTGGCCTTTCACATGGTGTAAATTGACTGGGCCCATGGCACATCTAAAGGGAAGGAGCTGGAAATGCATCTAACCGTATTTAATTTATTTACTTATTTATTTTTAAATAGTGGCAGAAGTTACTCTCTTCAGCTCATGAGCAGTCCCTGTAGAAGTGGATTAGTACATGGGGCACGGCAAGTGGTAGAATAAAATCCTTTACAAGGTTTGCCCATACTAGTCAGAAATATATTTGTAAGTTGAAGAAATCATTACACTCCTGAGAGTCCTTGGGTAGGAAATGAGTTTATCATTTGCTAGCAAATGATTTTGACCTTTCTGGCAGAGGTTAGAGGACAGAGCTATATTAACTGGAGTAATTTAAGTCAAGTGTAAAGTAACAAAGAGTTACATGGCCTTGGGGAAGAGTCTGAAGTCTTAGTTGTTGAAGATGTTTCAGCATTTGGTGGGGTTTACTATTTTAAGAACAAAATTATCATCATAAATTTCTGGAGTTTTACCTGGATGGGACTGGAACCATTTAAATCTCTTAATAAAATTTATTGCCCTCTTCATCTGTCGCTTGATACCTATAGCACAACACTGCACCAGGCTGCAAGGGTTCTGTTGTCAGCTCTAATGTGAATCACCTTTATGATCACAGAGACTGTGCTTAATCTCCATGGGTGTAACTGCAATCGAGTTTATGTTGGGACTGCACAGCAGCAGCCATTAAGGTTTGTGAAGAACTCAGGTCCTCAGCTGGATGGAGTATGTCAGGTAAAAATATCTGAATAATTTGAGATTTCTCACTTTTATAATCTAAGACTTGTTTTCAACACGCAGGAACTTGTATGACGGCCTCCTGCCACCTGCACTTGCACATGCAGCCGACTTCTGCTTCCAGATCAGGATAAGGCAGCTCAAGCAGAACTGAGAGCCTGGTCCAAGCATGCACTCTGCCCTCTGCATGCCCCACTCCCCCCAGTCAAAGCCCCAGTGAACCTGGCACAAAGTTACCTTTGCAGGGAAATGTCTGCTGCGGACACTTCTGACTGCATCGCGCTGTCAGTGGCAAGTACTCCTCCAGCAGGTGCTCCTAGAAACAGGATCAATATTTTCAAATGCTACATTCACTTTCTCCTCCATGAAGATCAGTGATATGAAGACAGTAGCATGTAACGCAAAGAAGAACAACTCAGAGGACTGGTACTCTGATAACAACTCACATAAACCAAAGGGGCATCTGCAGTATGGTAACACCTTCCTCTAAGTGATCCCTCCTCAGCAGCTCATTGTGCCCATATCTCACAATCCTGCCTATTTCCAGGCAGACGCCTGTGCATGGCAGCACGTGAACATGCTGGGTTTTATAGTCACCATTGAAAAGTGCTGCCCGTCCCCAGCACAAGCATCAGCCTGGTGGAGGTCTCCTACCTGCCTGAGGGCTCCTGTTTCATCCCGTGGAGGTGATGTACTCAACACGGATGGTGAATTACCCACGTTATAGTGGACCAGAACAGTAGCGTCTACAAACCTGTAGGCTGAGATGAGAGTTTGTGTAATTGCAATTGTTAAGTTTATTAATTCATTTTTGTTAAAGTGGGTTGTTTTTTTTTTACATGCCTTTGATTTTTAAGAGCAACATTAACAACCACCAAAAAAAAAACCCCACCAAACCTCTCACTACAACCCTTTCCCAATACCTAGCGTTCTCATTTCTCTCCCTCTACTACTCCTACATAATTCTGGGTGCATTAGGAAACACATGCAACCAGATTTCTACCTGACTTCTCTAATACATAAGGTCTGGACAGATCAGAAGATATCATTAGCCAAATGAGCAAGAGTTTGCTTCCTAATTTTACCGTATCTTGGCCCCTCTCATTACCATAGTGCTATGATAGAAGGCTAAACTTAGACTAAAATACCTTTCACTATAACAGCCAGGATAAGAGCTTGCTGAAGCAATACCAAAGTTCATTACCTTATCATTTCTTCTTCAAATCTCAAATTGAGGGAAAGCAAAAATCCCTGTTGTGCTCAGATGCCTTGAACTTTGCAAATTCTCCATGTGCTATCCAGATTATAGCTCCCTATGTCAGGCATGTCAGATGAACATGTGTGGTCCTCTACTCTCACACTCTGAAACATAATGAAAACCAGCTTATCTCATATCAGTTTGTATAAGAGCTCAGCTATCTAAGGTTATCCAGGACTGGCAGAAAATCTGCCACTAAATTAATGTTTGGGGTGGAAAAAAATAACATTTGAGAGATGCAAATATCATTACTGAAAACAACCAGTTAGGAAGTTAGCCCAGTATCACATATTGACAATGTTTGAAGGCAATGCACAGGAAAGCAAAATGTTCAGTCCTGCTAACATGGTTTTAGAGGGTTATCTAGAAACAGGCAGAAACAGAAACTTGGGAATATGATGACTCAACACTTACCCAAAATGTCAGCTAGCCAGGCCAGGGAAACATTTCTTCCTTAATGCTGAGAAAATCCATCCCAGGGAAGGAGGTTTTGTGCTGTTATTTTTAAAGTGGCTTAAGTTCTCCCATTGTTTTAGGCTGAATTATTTTCTTTTCAGGGTAGACTCACAAAATGGAAGAGGACAATAAGTACCATCCACCCAACATAATAAGGACACTTCACAGCATATGGAAAACCCAGACATTCATTTTCTGTCCGATTCACAATAGAGATTTGAAACAAGTCCTCCCTTTTCTGGAAAGTGCTTTCACTACGGAACAAGAGTGTGTCCCAAGGCTGTGCTGTGCAAGCCACAGAGCAAATCCTCCTGGTGAGCATGAAACGTCTCTAGAGAAGCCCCAAGAATTGAATCTTTTTGAGCCACTGCTCTGCAGCCCAGGGAAGCAGGAAAACAAAGCTTCAGGGCATCTCTTCCAAGGTGGCACAGAAGTCCCAGCCTCTCCACCTGGACCTCATCCAGTTTGTAACAGAGACAAATAGCTGCTGAGCTGGCAATGAAAAGAAAGTCTCCCTGGCCTGATTAGGGCATCTACTTAACAAGTGGGACACCGAGGTATCAGTTCTGCTCTCATAAATATTCAAGTTCTTGAGAAAGATTGGAAGAGTACTAATAAAAGACTGAGAATAGCCCTACTGCCTCTATCATGGTGGCTTGACCATTGGTTGCTAAGGTCCTTTTAGGTTGGATTTTGTCATATCTTCAGCGAAGGCCATTGCCCTGAAGTACAGTGTCTGAGGAAGAGGGGTGCCTGCACTCCTCCCGCACAGCTCTGTGTAAATCCAGCTGTTCACTTCCTTTGCTCCTCCGATGTAAATGATATGTTTAAAAATGGGAATGACTTTTTCCAGACTAAGGCAAGGATTTGATCCAAACGAACTTCTGCTCTGCTTTTTATCTTAATGAAGTATTTGTTAAACTTCAGTCAAAACTGATTTTTTCTTTCCAGCAATCAAAAAGGTTCACATGGCAATAACTTCCTGAGATTATGGAGAAGAAGGAGAAAAAGAAAAATGCTTTTCTGTCTCAGTGTTATTCATGTGTTGTCTCAGAGAATGAAACTGGTGCACCATTCACTATCTCAAACTTAAGTCCACAGAAGACAACCATGAATCAAACACCGTGGATCATGCTGCCCTTAACATCATTTGTCAGTGCTCTAAGAATATTTTGTAGTCAAATATGAGTTGAAGCACAAACTACATTTCATAAGATACTATCATCACTCTTTTGACAAGTTCACAGACTGAAAACTCCCTTTTTTTCTGTGACAAAGTAACTTTTCCTCAGAACCATGTGTTAAATCACAGTTTTAGTCTAAAGAAAACTCCAGCTTGCATTCAAGGAAATACCAAGCGGAAAAGGAAAATGAAGAGCTCTCAAGAACTGCAGCAAGATCTTGCCAACATTTCTCTGCCCTGGGATATTTTAGCATTCAGCATTTTCTAAGGGCACTTACTGTTCCTCTAGTCATCTAAAAATTGAGGTCAGCTGGTCTATTGAAAGGTTGGGCCCTGATGTTACCAAGGCCACAATTTGAACTTAAAAAAAAAAAAATTTTGAAAGGAGAAAAAATTAAAATAAAATCAAATCAGAGGTAGCATCATTTCTGATCTGTGCAGCAGCTGTAATAATCACATCCACCTCAACAGCTGTCTCCAACAATGGCCTTCACTTTCTCCCGGAGTCCATGAGCCCATTACTCATCCAGATGTTCTTCCTCAAGTAATGGCCTTAGTACAATGAATGGCTTCCTTGGTCCTGGCAGGAGGGACATCACAAAGAACTACGAAAGGCAGAGACTGAGATCATTTTTTTAAAAGACAGAGGGAAGTCAGACGTTGTGCAGTTTAGCTACAGCACAAAAGATCTCAAAACTAACAACAATTACAAATGCTGCGCTCCAGTTGGGAACGTACCTTCCTTCCCTCCAAAGCAACAGCCCCTTTCTGCCTCCCCTTCACTTCTGAACAGCCATCTGGATGCAAAACCATGATTCGCTTACTGGCTTAGTTATAATTACCCTGAAACTTGCTGACAATTACTGCGTCGGCAGCTCGATGCAGCCCACAGTCAAAAAGAGCTGAACTGCCCTCTCCTGGGAGCAGTGCAACCAGCAGGGCAGCCTCTCCCAGACAAATGCATCATTAGCAGGTGGAGAAAGCTGTTGAAATGGGAAATGAATGCATCAGGCAGCCTCCTCCAGATGGACTGCCCAGCTTTTCAATTTACAGTTCCACTAAAATTGGACTTTGTGTTTTGGATACAACTTAAACAGCATTTCTTCCGCAGTCTTCAGAAACAGGTCTTTTTGCATCAATTTCTTCAGAGGTTTACACCAATCAGAATCTACATGTATTTTTAGATTAAATCAACAGGGCAAAGATTAACTGAACGCTGTGCCAGAACAAGAGCTTGCAGAGGAGTTTAGTCAGACTGACACAGCACAGCCTGACCAGGTAACTTGTACTGTACGTAGCAGAGGCTTGTTTGCACTTAGATTTTTCCAAATCTCCTGTTAATTTCCTAGAGGGAAAAGGGGTCCCAGGTCTATGAATGATGAGGGAAAGTAAATCACCCTGCAGCTACAACCCAAAACACAGTGAAAACTCACTGAAGTTCAGAAAAAACAAGAAGCACTTTAATTCTTACATGTTTTTATGATACTAGACTTATAGCAAAGGACCTGTAGCTGGGGGACAGATTAGTGACAACATCATATAACTTCAGGCATCATCAGCCGGCCCTTTCAGGTCCGTGCTCTCATATGAGAGACCCTAGAATAGAAGAAAGTGAGGAGTTCGCTTACAAACACTGCAGCATAGATACATATACACGCGCATATATAGGGGTTTGGTTTTTAAACATAGATATAAAATATTTTGAAAGTAGTTCAAGCGACAAGAAGCTGGAATTGCCAGGAACATCTCTCCACTAAGTTATCGACAGAAATCATGAGGTGGGTGATTTCTGCAATTTGAGTGGGAAATGACAGTCATTATGCTAACTACGAAAAGTTCTAGTGAAAACACCTAAAGAGTGCCTACCAGGAATTAGACGGGCATGTGCTTTTAAGATTTTAAAAAAAAAAAAAAAATATATATATATATAAAAAATTAAATTGCATACCAT
>JAVSBS010026424.1:0-42968 GCA_033124195.1 Coracias cyanogaster | reverse complement strand
TATACGGGCATGTTCATTTAAGATTTTAAAAAAAAAAAATAAAAAAAAAATATATATATATATAAAATTAAATTGCATACCATAGCTTCAGACGGTTTTGTTTCTTTGAGGGAATTTTTGTTTTGTTTTAAAAACAAAGCTACATTTCTCCAATAACTTGTTATTCTTCTGCAGGCACTCGGGATACAGATGATGAGGTGAGTCACTTCATGAATATTCCTGCATCCATATGGCATGTACAGGAAATCCATTAGAATTAATATTTCTTTACATGGTTATTTATTTGAATAAGCCCTCCCTTCAAAGTGCTGCTGCTGCTGTTCTCTTAACATAATAATCCTGATAAATTACTCTTTTCTTCAATGCTCCATAAGCAAGGAACATAAAGACTCAGCGCTGCTACATTAAAACTCATTACTCTGGCTCATTGCAAAGAAAACACCATATTTTTAAACACATTTCCCCCAACAACAGATGCCTCTCTACATTTTAGAAGCTTCATTTTTAAGCAAGAAGTTTCTAAGGAATATCTGTAATCCATGGGAGGGAACTAGTGATGATGTTCAACATCACATTGAGAGCCTGACCTCCTTTCCAGGACCAGCAGCTCTGCCAGACCTAGGTCACACTCATAGGACCAAGGGGCCACAGAAGTTTCCAACCTCTTCCTTTAATACTCTCTTTCCTCTCTCTTACCCTTCCCAGGCTGGCATCCTCCCCTAGCTGGCCAGTATAGTCCAGTACTGATCCTTACTCTCACGAGAAGGGGAAGGGGTAGACAAAAAGGCACAGAGCTGGCAGCATGAGCTAGAAAGCAGAAGCAGAAATGGCAGAAGAACCTGAAGCCTTAAAGAAAAAAGGATCTTATCCTGCCTGCCACTAGTGGATGGGAGAGGTGCTGCTTACAGGAGAGAGTGGGAAGAAGAACCAGAATAAAACAGTTAACTCCCTATGGACTTTATGAAAGTAGATAAATCTGTCTTCTCCAAATCTTGCCCAAAACTCAGTGGCCAGGAAGCCTTTCAAGGAGCACAGCACTAGCAGCAGGTGGTGCCATCTGTCCCACTCTAGTTCCTTCTTGCTCAAACAATTCATGACCCAGTTAGTGAGGAACGTAACAAAAACCTCAAAAAACCCCAATCCACAACTGCCAGGAAGGAGATGAACTGGAGGCAGGGAAGCAGAAGGCTAATTTTAGATAAATAAAATAAAATATTTTTTTTTTTAAGTGACAGCTAGATGATGCCTTCTTTCCACCACTTACTCTTTTGCCCCTGTGCCTGAAGATGAATGATTAGATAGAAAGTCAGACTACAGCATGGTTTTACCAGTAACACTGCTTCTCTTTTGGTGTGAGAAGACACTGGAGGTTGGAGCAGGACCACAGCCCAGTGATGCCTCTCTTCCAGCTTTTCTGCTTTGCACTGGAGGGAATGTAACTTCCAAAACGATCACCTGAACATCTTTTGTGTTCCACACCTGTGTGTGCAGGCTGGGTCTCCACTAGACAAAACCAGCCCGCAGACACTGCAGAAACATTTCTTTGAACGTTGCGTGCAGCGTGAGTGGAGCATCCCTGAGGAGCACAGCCTGAGCTGCCACACTTGCAGCCCCACATGGCGCCGGTATTGCTGTGCTGAAGGACTGGAAAGGGTGTGTTGGTATCACAGGATGAGTTTTCACATGCATATTTGTATGTTCTGCTGCCAGGCAAGTTCAGTCATCATGAACACTCATCTCCACTGACTTACTTACTTCCTTCCGCTGCAAACACCAGAGCACAAACCAATAAACCTTCCCACCTGCAGGGAGCAGTCCCTGTGCCCCTGCAGTGCTGTGTGCTCTGGGCAGGCCAGCGAGCAGCAGAGCAGAGTGCTTCCCCACCCTGCCAAGCACCGCCCTGCACTGGGAGACCAGCTCTCACCTCTCCCTGTGTCACTTGAAAGCCAATACAAGTTATCAACAAGCCCTGAGATGAAGTACAAAGACCCAGGCCATCCTGGGAGAGGCTGCATCACATCCTCCCCTAGTGTGCACCACTGTTCTCACTGCTAACTTGAGCTTCCTACTATGGTGCCACCCCTATGGAACATGGGTAGGCACTCCCTGGAACATCCACCCTTCCCTTGTGTCACCTGGGGCTGATGCACATCAGACACGTTTGCACCATTTCCACTAGTGCTGCTTTACCTATGGCCAAGATAAGGGATTTTCTCTGTCAAATCTATCTGTATGTCATAGGCAGTATTATCCTCTTATCTCTATTTTAAGATGTACCCTTGTATTAAGCTCTCTGGAAAACACTGAACAATAAATATCACCTCTGCACTATAAGCAAGACCCTGTTGCAACCTCAGCAAAATTAGCCGAGACCCAGCATGCTCTTTGGTGCAACACTGCACGTAGCATAAGAGAGGCCATTTCTTCCACTTCGGCTAACTCAGTTTGAAAGAACTAACACTTCATTCTCCTGAGCTCATTACTAACTTTTTGGAGATGCCAAAACAAACATTTAAACACAAGGTAAAATTCGTGTTCGAAGAGAGCAGCAAGCCCCCCTCAATTTATGAACTGTAAGAGTTGTAACTAAGTTAGGAGAGAAATAAAGGGATTCACTTCTGAATGATATGGAAGAAGTGACAGAAAGTACTTGGCACAGCTTAAATGAATTTTATTTTGGAGCCATTCAGAATTTAGACTTTGGATGAATTCCTCATTGAAGCAAATAAAGAATTTTCTGGCAGAATGAGGAATAATCTCCTACCCCAACAAATGAACCAGGGTTTAATTTGATTTCATTTCCCCAGTGGTGCAATGATAATACTCTTTCCGGATCTGTGTTTTCACTGACAATGACTGTGCTGTTGCTGTGCTTGCCGTGCCCATGTTGCAGACATTTTGCATAGGATACTGTAAGAGAAGAGCTTAGAGGAATCAAAGATGTCACCATGCTGCTATTGTACTTCCCAGACTCGCCCATCCAAGCACCGAACCGTGGGAAATATCATTTGATACAGCATATGTACCAAGGTAAAGACAAGAGAGGAAGGATGGTCCAAGGGTTGGAGGAGGAAGGAGAGAGAGGGTAATGCCCTTTCCATGCCATATACTCTCTCATATACTCTGCTCCCCACGCAGCACTCACTATTTTGACTAAGATGGCACAGAGACGGGGCTTGTGTGTTACCTTTTGGGAAGCCTTGAGCATGAACACTTCCCATTCTTCCTCCTGCCCTTATGAGTACAGCTATTCACACTTCAGCAGCAAAGGCAGGTGTAGGGCTCCTGATGTAATAACCACAAATCGCTAGTAACTGAATGCATCTTACTTCCAAGCACTGAAAAACATGAATAATAAGCATAAAGACATTCCCTGCTCCATCTGTATTGCAAGCACTGGAGTATGAAAGCTTCGGGCCTCCTTCTGAAAAAGTCCTCTGGCAAAAAGAAGTGACCCAGTCTAAGACTGCTCTATTCAACAGTGACGAAGCAATGAAAAGAGAACATTTTCCTTTCTGCTGTCAGCTTGAAGTCTGCTTACTTGCAACCTTAAAAGGAAGTGAATTACCAAAAAAAAAAAAAAGAGGATGACTGCCCAGTCTCCACAGAACACCTCAATAATAGATAAATGTTCCTCTTAGAGGAAGGAACATTAGCACCCTCGGATGGCATCTTTCATTCTGTGAATTGCCCAATTACTTCAGAAAGATGCAGCGGTATTGTTGAATGTTGATATAAACTCATTGATCTGTTCCCAGACTTACCAGTACACAAAGGATGGGAAACACTCCTGGCTCGGAGTTTCTATAAAGTGCCTTATTGATTCTCTGAAATGCCAAACTCTGCACTTGTTTACACACATGCTGCACTGCAAAGCCCTCATGCACAGAAAATGTCCTGTCCAGTTTTTTCCTTCTTACTGAAACATTTCGTATGAAAAATTAAGTCAGCTGAAAGTAATGCAGATGGATTTTTGCTCATGTTTACAGTGCAGTTTTACTCAGAGAGAACTAAATGAGGATTTGTACAAGGCAGTGATTTTTTAGCTCAGACTAGCATAGGTTTAATAAACTTGTTCAGACCTGTCTTAAGAACACTGGACATGTGGTTTATGGATCAGTTTGTCTGTCCAGGGCCACAGAGCTCTCCCTTTACTTGCAGAGTCTGTCCCTACAGGTTGTACAAGAAGAAGTGAGTCTGATGCTCCTAGATGTGCAGTGTACAGTCACTGTACTCACATACACATACACAGAGTTTATTTGAACTTACATAAAAGCCACTTTTCCTGAAAAAGCTCAGGGTAATAGGAGTCAGGAAAACACTCAGTTGCCACAAAAAACTAATCACTCACTTTAAAGGTGCTTTCAAGCTACTTTAACATCACACAAAGATTATAGTAGCTAATGCTGCAGTTGATCGGTAGGATTTCAAGGTCTAGTTTTGGTCTTTACACTGAAGTAATTGCTAGTCAGAAAGATTTTGTTCTCTGGCACATGCCTGTTCTCTTCATGCTCAGATAAAGTTCTCACTTTCTTCAACCTCCAAGTGTGAATTTTTCACTAACAGTTCTACTGGTATTGTCTACTGGAACTGGTGTTCCTTGGTACTGTCTTACCAGCAAGATTGCTCAGAGCTTATAAAGAACTGACTTTCCCCAAGTACTTTATTTAACCACTTCTGAAGCAGAATAACATCCTTCCACCTACACTAAACACACAATAGTTGTGTTCATCAGGCTTGGTAAGACACTTCTCTGAAAAACCACAGGAAGCAGACCTGACTAAGAACATACCATTTCCATAGCTGGTTTTGGAATAAATCAAGATTTGCCCCATACTAATTTTTATCAAATTAATGGGTATCACAGCCTGCACAGTACTCCCATGAGCAGAAAGACGCCCAATGGGCCACATTCGCTTTCATTACGCCTGCAATAAACTGTGCGGCATGGCAGGAAGCAGACACTAACTCCTAATGGTTTTATTGCAGTGTTTCCATGGGCTCTCATCAAAACAAAGAGCACTTTGCAACACATAGCACATGTTGCTCTCTACAGGGTAAATACTGTGTTTTCTCCTACCTTCTTGATTGATCCCCAGACTGACACATGCTCTGTATCTTGGGACAGGTAGGTCACTTGCTCCAATCCTCTGTGGAGTTCAGACACTTCTGTGTGTTGCCTCTGCATCTCCTCCTTCCAACTGCATCGTGCTCAGTGTTGCCCACAGGGCTCTTAGCAAGGTACAATCTCCCAGAGCACAAGACTGGAGCTCACCAGCTCTCCTCAGCAACTGAAAGGAGAAAGATCATCAACAGCAAGTAGGTAATGAACTGATCTTCTGGGGCTTGAGTTTTGAAAAGGAGCGGAACAGAGGCAGTAAAGGGGATAAAACCACCCAAAGCCCTAAAGGCCATCTTCTCCTTGCCCACAGCAAGGGGTAATGATTTGATCCCCAACGACCAGAGAAGCAAACACTCATCCCATACATCTGTGTATGAACTAGAAGAAACAGGTTAACGTGCAACTCCAAATCATAAGCCATGTGCTGGCCCCCTCCCCAGGGACGTATTTTACCCCTGGAGTTTAATTAAAATCTCCTCCTTAAGCAAACAGTATATTCTTAAGAGATACCTGGGATAATTTATTCTTCTCAGTTTATTTTCTTCCATTATTGTATGTAGTAATTTCTTATTTATATCATATCTTTTGAGTATTCCATACAGCAAACCTAAGTACCATACCATTAGCATACTGTAGCTGCACAGGCTCCTTCCAAAATTTACAGTCCCAGGCTAATCCCAACTAACTAGAGAAAGTAAAGATTGATTTTGTCACATCTGAACTAGTGGCAAAAACCCCTAGTTTTCATTCCATCTAACACTTTCAAATGACAGGTGGGGAAACACAGGATTCTGTAAGATCCTGCGCTGAATTACAGCCAGAATTAAGGCAGTGGACTGAAGATGTCAATTGTGGTATATCCTCCTAATGTTTATTTACTTCTCTGTCAATGAGCATCGCTGCTCTGACAACGGACTGGCTCATGAAAAATCATTGTCCATCTGCTCCCAGCTCACACTGGAGGGTAAAGGAGTGAAAAAAGTTGAGTGTATAAAGTACTAGAAATGCCTTTGCTATCACATCCAGCCAGTCACACCCGGAGAGCCGCTGAGCTCAGGCTGTTTTACAGGGGCACTGACAAGACGTATCAGGAAAAATTAGCGAAGCCATTTAAAGACTTCAAAATCTCCCACTCTGGAGCCCTGGCTGAGGCTGAATGAAGGTCAGCTTCTTTTAGTCTCACGTCACCGTGCCAGGCACTGCCACAGCCACTCTGACTTATTTGCCATCTCCCAAACTGCCTTCACAAAACTGGTTCAGCCAACACCACGCACTTTTGCTTGCCATTAGCTCAAGTTAAGAAAATGCTGTTTCAGCATCCCCACAGTGCAAAAACCACACAATAGCCAGAAATGAGTCATTAAGGACTCTAACTTCTGATGTTTGTATTACCATGTACAAATGAGTTAACCAATATCCTCCTCACAAAAATCACTACTGAGAAGCCTGGTACAAGTCTAAATAATTTATTTGCTCCAGATTCAGAAAGTTAATAAATTAACTGTATGCTGCACTACCTACAAACCTTTAGGCCCTAGAACAAGGCAGGTTGCATCAGGTACACTGACATGATAATACTAATTAGATAATAAAACTACAATATAAAACAAATGGTGTCTAGATAAAAAAAAATATAGTGGGTGTTGGAGGTTTTCTCTGTGAGGAGAACACAGGCATATGCATTATTCCGGAGCGAAGTAAAGAATGACTTATGTAATTGAAACTACAGGGGTGTAGAAGGAAGGGGGCAAGAAAGACAGACGGTAATTATATGAGCTGGAAAGTGGCCAGGACACTGGGGTTAGCAGCTACACACTTTCAGAAACCATTCTGAGATGTTATGTGATTACAAACCATCAAGAACCTGGTTTTAATTCTTATCCAAGTTACACTTGGCAGCAGGGCAAGGCAGCAGTCCAAGGCACTTCTTTCATTTGGGCTGAAGGACAGAAGTTACCTATACCATTACATCCTTACCCTTTACTGCCAACTTCTTTTGGTGGTTTCTCATCCAAACTCTAGCAATGCCTTGGAGAGTGAGTTCCTGGAGCTGTCACATCCCTGGAGCTGTCACATCCCTGGAGCTCTACAGCCATTGTCAACCATCCCCTCAAGAAGGACTTCCTGAAAATGACTGAAAAAGGATTCAAGAGCACAGCCTGAGCAGTCAGCGCTCTGTGAGCAGTGCTGCAGAGGGTGCTGGGCAGCCACCTCTGCCAGTGGTATCCCAACAAATTCCCATGCTGTGCAGCCCTCTCTGAATGATGCGTGGTCATCATCGCCTTTGAGGACAAACAGCAGTACCACAAAACAAAAATTCTCTCCTCCAAACTTTGAAAGGCCAAATCCCACTTTATCAGATCTACGAGAGCTGCAGGGATCCTTTTGATCGCGGAGAGCGTAGATTCTACTACTATTGCCAAGATATGGTGATTTTTTTCTGCTTCTCACGCTCTCATTACACACTATTCCCCTAAGTTTTATTTGGAAAGGATGTGGTTCTCAATTACACTTATAGCAGTTTATTTTAGGTGGCCAGTACACCATGGGGCCATTCGTTACTGTCAGAATTGCAAGAAACTCTCACAAGAGTTAAAATGAAATGCCAATACCATGATTTTGCTGTTTACAATACAGTTCGTGCTATTTCCAGACATGACATAGAAGCTTAAGTGTATTAAATGTGCCATAAACATCTAAATTGCTGCTGATATTTTTAAAAAGAGTCAAAGAGACTTAAGTTAGTATCAGTTCTCTTAACTGGGAACAATTGCAGGATGTTTGTCACGGTCCTATAGACCATCAGATCCACAGCCCCAGCTAACAAGTGCTACAGAGACGAAGGATGAGAGAACATTTTGCTCTGCAGAGATCCTTCCTATTAAACCCGGGTATGTATGGGATACGCATTTGTTGGTAATCAAGTGGCACAGGCCTAGATTTCAAAATATAGCAGTAGAAGCCCCTGACTCATAGTAATTCAGCTGACTTGCGTTTTTCCCCCAGAACAAACAAGTTTTAGTAGTGTTTATATAAATATGCATAAAGTTCTTATGTACACACTGCTGGAGTTGTGGTGGTTTTTAAGTGTGTGTGTTTTCATTCATTAGTTACTTGCATATCTGTTTCCCTTTCTGCTTCAAAAGCAATTCCTGCTTATCTCATAAGATCAAGACATTTTTAAAAAGCTTTTTTCTATCTAAAGGAACACTCTTTTAAGCTTGAAACTTCCCAGCGTCTACTTCTATATATTTATTTCCAAAATTCAGTCTCATGCATCATCCAGATAAATCACTTTCTAACAGGTAACATTTCAGGAGAAAAGTTGTTATGGAAAAGGCTCTTTAGGTACCTCCCAAAGCCCAGTGGTTTGAAACATAAAAGGACACGATTTCATACAGGCTTGGTCAGGATTTGGCACTCTCTGTACCTAAGGTACTCACTATTGCTAAGGGATGCCTGGCCAATCTAATATCCCTGAAATGTCCACTGAGCCACCACCAAAGAAAAGGGTCCAAACCCCACCATGAGGGATACACATTTTGTAGTGTTTTGTGTCCTGAGTGTGGACTCAATGATACTTCATTTGGAAAATTATATTCCAGGTTAGTAGATGGTGGAATAAGAGAGCATTTCACGGCACTGCACAGGATTTCCTCTGAAGGAAGGGTACAAGATCTGTTATTCAGCACTTTGGGAGATATTTGCCCTTGAAAGTGCCGTTGAGAAAATGTCAATATTCAGGACAAGACATTTTTGGCCCCAGATAACAGTAAGGAGAAAAAAAAAATAAATTGAAAGGCAAGCTCATTCTCTTCTTAATAAAAATTTTCTTATCTCTTCTCTATAAATTCTTGCTCTCAGGGTTTTATGTCCTGGTCATTTTTAAAATCACATCAGGCACCAACCTGCTACACAAGTAACAAACCTCCAGGCAGTTATTATTCAACAATGGACTTAAAATTAATGTAGCAATTTTTAGTTACCTCCAAGCAAAACAAAAACACATTTCCTATAAGTTTACAACTTTAAAAAAGGAAAAAAGATGCACCTGCCTTGTTTAGGATGCATCAGAAGGGAAGTGTACAAGTTGCACTGAAAGAGAAAAAAAACAAATCAACATACAGAAGATGACTTCTTGGAATGCTTCTCACCTGCTGCAGTGCATTTTCACTTGGCTGAATCTCACCTTTTGCGGGCCCAGAAACAATGATGACTCCAACATGTGGAGCAGCAGGAGAGGATGAGATTGCACGTGGCTGTCCGAAAATGCCAAAAAAACAAGTCTCAACTAAGAGACGCTGCTAAGGGACAACTTCTCAACAATCATTGAGTAGAGACTGTCTTGGTTTCTTTCCAAGGGTAGAGAAAGAAACAAGGCTTATCAGTATACATTTAAGCATCAAAAAGGAGAAAAGAAAGAATGAGAGGAGGGAACCAGTTTCGCCTTCACCAAACACTGCTCAAGGAGTTGTTGACATTCTTTTGCCTTGAAAATGCATGCCATTTTCACTCCTTCCCCCAGGAAATTTACACTCTACTTCGAGGTTTCTTTTTAGGAGCTAATACAGCGGTGAGTGCAGCTTGCCATCCTGGAGGGCTGGAGATGGGCGGGGAAGGGAAGGGCAGCTGCTATCAGTGGCACTGGCACAACATGAAAAGCTAGAGAGAGCCCAGACCTCCGGACTCACCTGTGTTTTGCTACTGCAACGCTGCTCCGCACAGACAGCTGGATTTCCAGGGATTACCAGGTGTGCAATGCAGAAACCTTTGCACTTTGGGTAAGTCCTAGAACTCTTTTTTAATCTAATATATCCAAGGTTGCTCTGAGAATAAAACAGCATTTAGTAGAAAAAATCTTTACTGCAAGAGAGAGCTGAGTGATGGAAGAGACACCTGTGGCTTGCTCTGCATTTCACCCAAGGTGAAATTCCTCTACAGAGGAGTCCGCTTCCCAGCAGGGATGCTCTGGGAAGCAGAGCCTCTTACCTAGCATAGGAGGACCCTCTGTGCTGGCACTAAAGAAGGCACAGCTCCCCACAAAACCCCCTCAGATGACAAAATGAGTGTCCGTGATAGGTTACTTGTGAAATTAATATCTATGATTCTGTGTTAAATATGGAGAAATGCTGGAATGGAGGAGGTGGCAGCTCAGGAACACAAGCCTCAGCTGATATTAGTGTATAGCATCACAGGAAGACAATCTTGTGGAAAAAGGCCTCTGTGGGCTGTCCATTTAAGCCGTCACTCGGCTCTGAATCTCTCTGAGAGCAGATTAGCATCAGAGGTAGCTCTGCCAGACTGACAGATTGGCTTGAGAGGAGGCAGACAAGTGACCCAGGTACCACCGACATAAAACATGGGCTTGCTTTTGAATTGCACAGTACCCAGCCAGAAATATTGTCCTTGCTGGCTGGTCTACAAGACACAACATGCCTTTTGCTGTGCCAACACACAATGACATTTTATTCAGAAATTCAGCAGAAGGACATCTGCTGCTGCAATGGCCAAGTTTCTGCCTCAGCAGAACTTGGACTGGATTTTAGCTATGCAGCCAGACGGGTGATAACATGGTGACGTTTCCATCCTCCTTTCAGTGTTGGCTCCTCACTGGGATGCAAAGGGGCTAATACCTAATTTTGTAGGTGTGAAAAAGCTCCGCACTTCAGATTTCTGTATGTACCACGGGCACCAGAGATGCTGTCTTACTTCACTTCAGGGAATAACTGAGTCAGTGTGAGGAGTGCAAAAGTCAGCAGAAAGGAAAAAGAAGGAATGTCAGAAATAGGCCTTAGGCACCCAGAGATCCATAAAAAGTGGGAAAGTTCTGAGTGGGAGAACGTACTGCTCCGTCTCTGCAGTCTGTTGTCATGTTCACTCTATGCACACTCAGGATAGAGGAAAACCCAAATATAGCAACTCCACTCCACCAGGTCTGAGGGGGAAAAAAAGGGGAGAAAATGGTGCCCAGAGACACCCAGGAGCATCATCAGGCACAGAGCTGCAAACAGTAGGAACCTGGTGCTACATTCCCATAAAGAGGAGCAAGTCACTGTGATGGTGAAATAGATAAAAAGTTATCTGGAAAAGGTTTTACCCAGCTACATAATTTTGCTGCATTTTGAAGAAGTTTGGATTGTCTTAAAATCAAGCAGAGGCTACTAAGAGATACAGCCTGCAGGCACCAAACAGCCTTTTTTAGTGCTTTAGCTTAGCATAGCAGCTGGGCCGAGAGATTCTACAGTCACAGAGTCAAGGCCAAATGGAGACACCAAAACTTGCCTTCCAGTAAGTAGGCTTCAAAATGTAAACAAAAATTGCATCTGCCAAAAATACAAGCCTCTTCTAGGTAATTCTTCAATCACCTTTTTTCACTAACTTTGCCTCTATCCACAGTGAAAACATTCATTGAACTGGGAAGGGCATGACACAGGGGAAGAAGATCAAGGACTGGTGTAACTCCAAAAGTCTCCATGTTTTTTCCTTGAATTCTGCAAGAGATCTAGACACATGTCACCCCAAACCCCACAGCAGCAGTAAGTGCTTTGCAGCAAACGAGCAGCCTTAGGTGGATGTCATCACTCGGATCACAGCCAAATGCTTCCAGACTAATACCTGAAATCTTGGCAAGATTAGCCAATGCTCACACTGTGCAGCAGATATCCTGATTTATGCCTGCAAGAGACAAGAGAAGCTATGGCCTCCTTGTTACTGTTGTCATAATGTCCTTTATTTCAAGGAAAATCCAATAAATGGGTGTTTGAGAAGACTTCACAAATAGATGATTGTGCAGGACACAAAGCATGCAGATTGCAGGAGGGATTTTCAAGCTCACTGCATGCACAGATCCTGAACTGGTAACACATTGGATTGAGGGACGTCCCTTTCCCTCAGCAGCTCCAGACAGCTCCTACTTGCCCCTCCACAAAATGTAGAGTCTTGATTCTCAACCAGCCTCAGAGGAACAGCCTTCTCCATCCACAGCGCCAGAAAAGAAAGGCAAAACCAAAAATGACTTTTTATTTTCATGGATGGGTTGTGAGATTGCAAACCAGCTGCACCCCGCCCCCCTTTACACAGAGGCCACTCCTTGGCTTCTCTCAACACGCCTCATGGCCACAGCTCTGCCAGCAGCCTGCTCACAGCACATGTTTCCAGTTACTCCCTTTTAACCTCTCTGGTTTCACATTGCAGAAGACCAATACAAGGAACTCAGGTTCACCGTAGGAGAACTTGATCCAAAAGGAGCAAAATCCTGCAGCTGTCATTGAGGTAAAGGCTTTGCATGAAGTCTTAAATCACAGTGACCAGCAGAGGCTGAATTGCACGTGTTACTGGGATTAAATCACATCTAACTCCAGGCTTCCCATGTACAAACATTTTAACAGCTACCTCTGTACACGCAGATTAAAAACAGAAGCAAAGAAATGTAAAAACCAGAAGCACGTCTTCAGTGCGTGCAGCTGGGGCCAACTGGCACGCAGCTGTCACGAAGCACTGCACCGAATCGGCAGTCTCAACCAAAACGCCATCTCCCCTCTCCTTGAAACACTCCTGAAACAAAGCCTCACAGCTCAGACCTGCCAAGTCTCCTTTATTTGGACTGAAACTCACTCTCACTTGGCAGCAGTTTGGTGCAATTTGAAGCTGGCTCAAACCTAAAGTGAAAAGATTAATGGGATATTTGAAATCTTACTCCCATTTTTCCTCAGATCTCACTTATGTAAAAGCTCTGATGTTGGTTGCTGAGCTCCTTAAAACATAATCTGCACAATGTGCCACAGTAAATAAACAGATTTAAGCAGCAAGTCTGTTTAGAAGGAGTTTATTTAAAAAGCACACGCATCACTAAAGAGAGCTTATTTCTTATCTAACTCCAAGCACTTAGAAGGCAATCCTTCAGGGGTGTTCTGCAGGCAGTGTGAGATTAATTTTGTTTGCAGCAATTATTTTCAGGATGTTCTCCACTCATATTATGAGGCTGAAAGTTCAGTTAGTTTCTTGGCTTGAGGATTAGAGAAAAGCTGGAGATATGAAAAGAAAAACTTTGGGCCAAACTTACCCAAAAGTGTGGCCTTCCCTGCTTGGGCAGACTGGCCTTCAGCAGAGGAAGCAATGAGAGTCTAACGTGCTCAGACCTGCATGGATCTGATGGACCATGATTTCAGCCCTACTTTTCAGCAGTGGCCTTATCTAAACAAGCTGAGGCTTCCAAACAGTGCCTGAGTTAACTGAACTCCCACATGCACATTTACTAGACAGACAGACAGAACTAGAGTTGCTCTTCCTGCAGAGAGGCTGGAGAGGACCTTGGCAACCACCAACAGACACGTTCTGAACACTGGCCATCACAGGACCAACCGTACCATCCATTTGTGAAAGTCAGACAACACCCCAGAGACAAGTTTTTTCACATAAATCACAAGTGTCCAAGTGACAAACAGCACATGTTCAACAGCCTCTAGCAACACTTCAGGCCAGCAAAGACTCTGAATTCCCTCTGGAAATCGGGGAAAAGTTTATATTCTTCCTCAGTCTGGAAGCCCCTGAAGGGGCCCACTGAAGCCTGTTTACGTTCACCATGGACTCAAGCTCACAAGAGGGCAGGGGCTTTGAATTCCGAGGTTACAGGATACCTGATGATAACTTCAGCCTCTAGGTTTCCCTCCTGCCATGCTGATGAGTTTCGTGCTGACTCAGAACAGCAAGCAGCTACTGAACAGATACGTTTTGCTTGCTATTCATTCATCTGCACCTCAGGATTTAAATGTGGACGGGGAGAGACCCACAGTCTCTGCAGGAGCTGAGAAGCTGAATTAATGGTTTTTAATCTCAAAAT
The DNA here is from genome assembly GCA_033124195.1 of Coracias cyanogaster. Lineage (NCBI taxonomy): Eukaryota > Metazoa > Chordata > Aves > Coraciiformes > Coraciidae > Coracias > Coracias cyanogaster. Next base: position 29,007 of record JAVSBS010026424.1, on the reverse strand, counting down.
ATTCTATTGTGATCCAAGTTAGAAAATTATTTGCTCATTGCTACCACAATCTGAAGCAAGTTAGTCTTTTCTAGTAGGAAGGAAGTCTTCTGTTGTGTGGTCTCACACTCTGGCATTCACACAAAGTCTTCCCAGCATCCTAAATCCCATCATGCTATTTCCTTCCACCCTTCCTTGCTCCCACTCCCATGAACATACTCAAATCACTAATGTCGGCAGAAGCGAGACTGCAGGTCTCCCTCTGCTTTTTAATCCTGGTTTTCTGTGCCCTGTACAATACATCAGGCAGCACCGTCTAACTGAAACAGGCAGCTCCTGAATGTCCCTTTATCTTTTCTGACACCACAGCCCATGGCTGCAGATCTGCGCACACCCTCTCAGTACTAGGCCCATGCTGACTGCGTGCCCGTTGAGTAGAGAACTACCAGCTACAGCAAACACCAACTGTTGTACAAAGTGGTTTATGTTACAATAGTGGTAGAAATACTCTGGAGAAAGTAGGTGAGTCTATTGATTCAGGAAATCACTTCCACGTGGTACCCTGTTACCCCACACTGCCAAAGGCAGTGTTGTGCAAGTATATTGGCAAACACTAACTCTCCATTGTGCACATCAGAAAAAATGCTTACACTTTATTGCATGTATAACCCCTCACCCATGAAACATAAGGCTGATAGGAACCGGCTGGTAGGAAGAAACGACAGCCACAGACTACTGAGGAACACAAGTCGCACACAAACCACATAAACCCTCTGGCAGGTTGGTGAGGGTGAGCTGACCATCAAAAGCCCCCTCTCCCACTGAAGAGGACAAAGCGTGGCAATAAAAATATCGCTTTATTTGCAACGTCTGCACGGTAATTTAGAAAAGTCACAGTGCATTGGCATTTGTCCTCTACAGCCTGGTTTTGGCCTTTGGACAAAATCTCTCACTGTAACATTTCCCAATGAGGATTTCTCACCAATACAACAATGAAAAGTTGGGTTAAATATTGAATGTGATTTTCAATACACAAATAGCTAGGCTGCTGAGAACAGGCCATTTTTCTTACATTATTCTACCAGTAATTTTCTTGGAAGCCTCTTTGGCTTTCAGATTTAAGGCATACAGCACTGCTCTTCCTGCCTGCAGCCAAGAAGGCTGAGCTGAAGTCTGTCTGCCTCTAATTTGATTTTAGCATCTTTACACATTTGATTATTTACTGTAACAAGGGACAGATGTTCAGGCAGACCCATTTTTCAAACAAATCAAGTCAAACATCTTGAAGACATCTCTAGCTACCTGGAATAATTAAATTAAAATACACTGTAAAAGCAGGGTCAATGATACCAAGCTACAGCATCATGGCATTTCATAGACGGCTTGGCTGAATACAGAAATGTAATGTTTTTTCCATTGCAGCACTCCCTGACTCTGTCTCTGGGTGATGCTTTCTATGAATTTTTAGTGCCATGAGCCTTTCTACTCTCTTTCAAGGTCACAGCATTACGTGCTCTGACGCCTCTCACAGTTACTCTACATTTTTCAGCTTCTGCTCATTACTGCAAGCTGGGAAACACAACAGTTTATACTTAGGATTTAATGCTGTAAGTCCAAGTCGCTCAGTTCGAGAGAGAAAAATCTTCACACCTACTACTACCACCACTAACACACCCAAACACCACTCATGGAAGGAGCTGAAAGAAAAAATGCAGGATTTCTTTGGCCTCTGCAGCAGCTGCAGCTTCCTTCAGTCACTCAGATAGGAAGCCTTTGGAGACCACCCTCCACAAGGCCATCTAGCACATTTAGTTATAGAAAAGAATAAAACATCCAAACAAATGCACAAAAGGCATACTTCATTTTTACTCAGCTCCTTTTTCTTCCTTACCTGACACATTTCAGTTTCTGAAAGCCTCTCTTCTTTCTCAGGTTTCTCCAGTGATATCTCCAAGTACTGCTGCTCCTTTCTGCTTACAACAGTTGTATTTCTAAGTAGGGTCTTTTTCATAAACCAGATACTTTAGAGCCCGTTTCCTTAATTCTACCAGACTGGCAATTATATCCATTCACCTACTGACCATTCTCACAGTCCCTGGAGTATTTTCTTCAGGACTGTCACATCTCTCTATTTTCCAGGAATAACAGGCTTTTCTGAACTAGTGTATCGACCAACACAGCAACATACTTATTCATCAAATTATCCCCAAATTCTTTCTAACATAGAAGGCTTGCTTTGGCAAATGCATTCTCTGGCAAGCCAAATAGCAATGTGGCAGAGACCTCTTGTTGACATCATCCAACCTTGAACTATCTTTGTATCATGAAGCTGCTGGGAGACAAAACTCTTCTACAGAGCAAAACATGAGTAGGAAGAACCTGCAATAGGAGCATAAGACTTCAACTGACAATGAGTAATTTCCCCCTCAGGGAACACATGGAACAACACCATACTATAAGTACAATAAGTTCATGGTTTGCATCAGCAATGCAACAGCAAGATGTCAAAGCCTTAGGTGGTATAACTTCAGAGATATAAAAGAAGAGCTCTCTTTAAATAAAATTTTGAAGCTGCCCTAACAGTTCATTATGTGACTGTGCTAGAAATGGGTATGGAAATACCGTTTTGCTGTGTCATAGGACTTACACCTGCAGTGATCCAAACAGTACTGATACGCATCTGCTTCTTTCTACTGGTCTCTGCTAGGGCAGCCCTGGAAGTTTTTGTTTAGAGTAAGGCCCTGTCACAATCAGTTTTATCCTGACCCTTAACAGATACTGATCTTCCAGCCTAAACCTGAAGCTCTCACGCATCTTGCTACAGGGCTGGTATCAAACGTGCACAGTGGGTGATGAAGTCACTGAACCAAAACCTATAATCCTTTATGAAACATCAAGTCCTCTCCATCTTGCAGAACTGTGTGAAAAAATCTGGTAGAAAAAGCCAAAACGTCACACATTAGTTGTAGCTTGTTAACAGAGGTTGTTCACAGAGCTTTAAGCAGGTAACAGGCACGAATAGATTTCTGGACAAGGTAAGACATGCAAACGTGTGGTAGCTTACAAGTTCAAAGCGAGCCTTTTATTATTTTTAAACAGTGTACTAACCATATATGAAAAAGTCCTGACTGGATTCTTCAAACACAAGCGACAGGTAAAAGCTGACAGGCGTGTCCAGAACCTGCTATAAAGGACCCATTGGAATTTACCAGTTCTGTTTCCTGTGTTACCACCACCACAAAACCAGCCAGCACCAATCCTCCTCCTGCATGCTCTGGGGTGCATAACCTGGGCTTGACTTAAAACTTTGGAGTAAGAGCTGATTCTTTTCCTTTTAACTTTCACATAGTGTAATGAGGTCCAGGAATGCTGATTCTAATGATCACCATAAAGCAATTAAAATCCTGCCATGAATTTCTTCAGTCTTTTTACTACTGATTTACTACAGTCGGCTCTAAAGTCTTCACGAGTCTGCCCATGACCATTAACAAACCTCAGGAACAGTAAGAGGAATCCTAGCAAAGACACTTACCTTTTCATGTCTTGAATGTCAGAAACATTGCTCTTCACAGAACAGAGACGCTGAGTTGAAACAAATCCACTGCAGCATGAGCCCCATGTAATTAAATTATTTTAAGGAAGGTACTTCTTCTCAGGGTTTTTTGGTGGGGCTTTTTCTTCCCATTCAAATTTGACCCCAAGTGGTGGGAATCCCTCCAGAGATCAACAGTCCCATTGCTGTCTGCCCCCATTTCAGCGCCACCTTTACAGATATCTGCTGGAAGGACATAGCTGTATTTATCAGTGATTATTCAGATTAAAAAATTAAGACATTCTATTCACATGAGATGCACTGAAGTGGTTCCCAAGAGGTTCTGGAGAGGAAAAAGGCAGGGTCTGATAGAATTAATATCACATTATTAGCTTTGTAGTGTTTAGTATCACACATTTGCTTTCTCCATGCCAATTATTCAGGCTGTGGTTCATGATCAGCCCTCTCAGCAGAAGCACCAAAAGCCACTCAAGAGCTGCTGGGTCACCACCCAACACGCACAGCACCATGCACCCACTCCAGGAATAAGACAAACAACATGGAGGGTTGGTCAGGTGAGCTCTGCTCTAGGCAAGTTTTCACTTACTCACCAATGTCTGCACAGGTTTTATGTGACTTTTTACTTAAGAATACAATAAAAGTAGTTACCATAGCAATTTCCACATCACTGGATACTTGTGCTACCTCTGAATGTCAGAACACCTTTTTACAGAAATTCTTACCAACACACCATGTGAACTTTCTGATTTTTAGACGTTTTTGGAGGCAAAGAGACATCTTAAACTTCCTCAGCTTCCAGAATCCTATTAAAAAGTGGTGCCTTTGTTTCAAGGGGGAACACTGTATATCGCATAATAAAAACTTCATGCATTTCAGAGGAGATGAAGAAAGTGGCTCACTCTAGAAGTACTCATCATCCGCAAAGGTGATGGAAAAATGTCTGCCAAAAAGAAGCCTCTTGCTCCATCAAAGATACAGCATGCTTAAAGAGAAGTTTTGTTTCCATGGTGACTGAATTTGGAGTATGAACATCCCCTGCATCAGACATTGCTAAATCAAAAACCCAGTTGCTTTTGTTCACACAGCAAGCTGGGTTTTTAACCCTGCCTCATCCAAACAAACATTTAATTAGTATTTTGTTCTCCTATTTTCCTGTGTACAGCTTCTCTTTATAGATGAAGCAGGAAAAAGCAAGAAAGTACAACTAAATAGAAGAAAGCTGATCATGTAATCTTAATAACTAGAAATAGCTCCAGTTTTCAATAGCGTACTGGTATTTTTTAAAAAAGCTTTTTAAAAATATCAGCAACAAGCTGTTCATTAAAGACAATTACCAGTTATGCACAGGCCAAAGATTTACAAGTTCTTCTTTGCCTTCCTCACCTCTCAGATACAAAAGCTAACCCTTCTCTCATACTATCAATCTCACACTTTTCTGAAGAATGGGGAAAAAAGGATTCTCTGCAGCCAGCTTTGAAGGGACAGCTACCTGGAGCATGGTCAAATGCAGGAAAGAGCAATCCAGAGTTGAAAATCCTCAACAGCCACATTTTGATCAGTCATCCACCTGCTTAAAATTCTGATCTCACCTATAACACAAAAACTGGCCATGGCTCCACCTCAGTCAGCCAGAGAACTGCTGCTCAGACTAATACCAGGCACTGGACTCAAGACAAAGGTCATTAGCTTGAGCATCTCACATTGCCAAAGCACTACATGATGCAGAAGACTGCACGAAGGCAGCATGAGGTGAAATGGGAAACCACAGCTTTGTGTTGGAGCAGTACCAACAGGTGGAAAGTGTTATGGGTTTTGAGCAGTGCATGGCTAGATGACAATGTGAAAAATGTTTGAGTCCTTTGCTGCTCTGGGCACATATCTCCAGTGAGTTCACACTTAGCACATCATACGACACCAAGGTAGGCAGGTGTGGTGTTCTGCTTAAAGGTAGGGAGGCTCTACAGCAGGATACAAACAGGCTGGATCAATGGACCGAGGCCAATGGTATGAAGTTCAACAAGGCCAAGCACTGGGTCCTGTACTTGGGTCACACGAGTCCCATGCAACGTCACAGGCTTGGGGAAGAGTGGCTGGAAACTGCCCAGCAGAAAAGGACTTGGGAGTTCTGATCAACTGCTGGCTGAATATGAGCCAGCAGTGTGCCTAGGTGGCCAAGAAGGCCACCAGCATCCTGGCTTGTATCAGCAATAGCGTGACCAGCAGGACTCAGGAAGTAATCATCCCTCTGTACTCAGCCCTGGTGAGGCTCCACCTTGAACACTGGGCTCAGTTTTGAGCCCTTCACTACAAGAAGGTCACTGAGGTGCTGGAGAATGTCCAAAGAAGGGAACAAAGCTGGTGAAGGGTCTGGAGAACAAGTCTTACAAAGAGCAGCTGAGGGAACCCTATGGAAAAGGAAAAAATGTCTGTGATGGCTCAAAATAAAATAAAAAATAAATTGTGTTTGAAATACAGAAACTGGAATGAAGTTAAGGGCTACTTGACAGAGTTAGCTGCTCTAGCATTTCTGGCCAACATTTGCCAAATTGCACAATTCTCAGCATAGAGGAGTTTATTTTTTCCAGCAAACAAAATGCTTCAGTACATCTTTCTATATATAAAAGAAAGAATGCCAGCTGCAAGCGAGAAACCTAGTAAAACAATGGGCATTAGATGTTTCCATTTAAATGTATCTAAAGCATCAGTTGTCATTATCCAAGTTGCCCAACACTTTCCAGTATAAAGCCTTTTGCCAGTTATTTATGCCATTGCCAAGCTTTAGGCTGAAAGTTTATATGCTGGGCGTATGCCTCAAACAATTTCTTTTATCTTTTTTTTTTTTCACTTCAGCTAAAGCAATACAGCTGTTTCTGGATTAAAAAGAAGAAACAGTACACTGCTTTGCCCACAATAAAAAGCTTTCAACATTTTCCTTGCTTGGCTCTACCCACCCTGCAATTGAGAAGCAACTCAAAGCTTTGGCAACTGGTGGCCCTAGAGCAAGAACATTTTCTGCCATCTCCAGGAAAATCCACCCAAATTTAGCTGCTTTACCAGCTTTGGAAAACAAAACCTGCTATTTGCCCATAAAAACAAACATTCAAGATCATTTTCCTGAAGTGTAGCACTCTACACCTTGACCTTGGAATGTAAGGTTTTGTTGACTACAGTCAATAGCATTGGCCAAAGTCTGATGTTACATGCAACCAAGGAGGCAGAAGCCTGAGGCTGAATAAAACGTAACTATTTCAGACCCCTTGGCTCTGACTATTTTTTCAACAGCACATTGCCCCATCAATAATTCTTACTAGACTGACTGTAGAAGCAAACAAACAAAGGCACAAAAAACCATCAAGCCCAATTCATTTGGAAATTCAAAAGCTTCTTCATCAGCTTCTGAAGATATGAATTTTTCACACCCAGTTTCAGCAAAGCCTGCCATACAAGAAACAACAGAGACCCTATTTTTATTTGGAGCAAAGCAAAATGAGTTTTTCCTTTACCTTTGTGTACAAAAGCTGAGGTTATAAGTCCTTCAAAAAAAAAAAAAAAATTTCTTCTACTGTTATCAAGTTAAATGAACTGTTTTCACTCAAATGTTATCTACAATCCAGCCTGCTTACCAAGTCAAATCTTGTGATATCAACAGTTTAATTCTTCAGAAAACATGATGATGAATGGGATTCCTCTCAGCTCACTTAATGACAGGTGTCTAACAAGGTGGAGCAAAATGGTCTCTAGAGATGCTTGTCTCTCAGCTGGCTACTGAATGTAGCCAAGACTAGACAATTTCTAGGCAGCAAAAGCTAGATGAAATGAGTTCTAAACATTACCTGTCCTGCAGATCCAACAGTCTTTCCAGGCTCACTGGTGCTCCCCTTCCAGTTATTCTGATCCCCAGAGCACTGCAATTTTCTGCCAATTTTGCATACGCTGCTGTTTGCAGAAATTCCTGTTCAGTGTTTACACGTGTTTCACAATGATCATTCCCAACAACCACTGAGAGAGACAATATTATCATGTTTTAATTTCCTATGAACTGCTGGCTAAGACTACATAGAAAGTTGTGAGTGCCAGATGGTCCCATTCATTTTATTTATTCTTTCAGCTTCTTTATAGAGCCATAGGCACTTTCCACATTTTGCCATTTAAAATCATAAACACTTTGCCACCACCCCCAAAGTTCTGCCAGTTGCCTTGGCTATCACCTTTGCTATCTCATCTGTTGCCAGTCAGCATCACAGGCTTGCCAGCACCATGGCTGATGTACAGTTAAGAGAGCTACTGATCCCAAACTGCAAACACCTCTTAGACAAACTGACTGTCAAGCAAGGCCTGACTGGTGGGCAACCACAGTTTTTATTGAGACATCTCGTCATTGGCCTTGGACAGGTAAAGTCAAGTACGCAAAGCACAACACAATCAGCGGAGTTTACTTTGTCATGGCTCAGATAATGACTTCAAATACTTTGTAGAGACAAGCAGAGAGTTTGAGAGCTACTATTTTTATTTCTCTTGTTAGCTCTAACTCAGCTGACTCAAGAAGATGCGTTACTTAGGTCAATCATTAATAAATAGCAGAACCATCAGCTGGAACTGTCTTGGTTACAGACAGGAAATGCTGATGCATTTCTATCTTACTTTGAAGTATGTCTGTGAAGAGAGACTCTTTGTCAACAACCATATAATACAGAAAAAAAACCCAGAACATTAGGAAAAGTCAATTTAAATTTACAGCTCCAAATAGCAAGTGTGGAAGCAGATACTTGAGAGTTTTCCTGAGTACAGATGGGCTGGATGACTTCACTGAGGCTGGATCCACCTCTTCATCCAAGAATAATGGACATCGTTTACTCATCTTTATATTTCAGTATCTTTTTTTTTTTTCTTCTGTCTGAGAATTCCTGTGACATATTCCACAACACAAAGGAAAAGCTGCTTTTCAGCCAGTCTCAGATCTAGCCAACATGAAAGTGGGATCCTTACCATCTGCTACCTGGAAGCAGTTCAAGATGCCTCATTTCTGCAAGAAAAACAATGAAGGCAACGATTATGTTACTCACAGTTATATTTAACATCAAACCCCCTAAAATCTCACCTTACTTCCAGTCCCAGGCTTCCTATAGCTCACTGTCAGAGCTGCCTCTCCTCCCAGGCACAACTTGCTCTGGAACTGTCCTCAGCCTCCTGGTGTCCTGACTTCCTTCATCCTACCAGCTCCCACCTCAAAGAGTTGGTTTGCATGTTTTTCTGGGGGCAAGTGGCACTGAGTCTTAATCAGACAAGAGTGACAAGTATTCCAGTATTATCAAACATTTCCAGTTATTTTATCGGGAATTTTAATTTGACTTTTTCTTCCTTCCTTTGTTTCGGCCAATATTGAGCCATTAGATGAAAACAAACAAACAAAAAACCCTAATGTCACAAAAAAAGCTGGGAGCTTCTTCACTGAGCCCACCCACCAGAAAGGGAGTCTGGTTGCATTATTCACCATGCCATTTAGGTTCTCCTTTGTCACCTCTGTTACTCATCTCACTTTACCGTACTGTGCATTTATCCAACAGCCAGCCAACAGAATTACTTCTCTGCCACAAGACAAAGCAATGTGGTAACACAGGCCAGCCACTCAGGCGAAGGAACAGCTTTCACTTCATTTATGTGGAAAATGGTAATTTGCAACAGCCTTAACCCACGAAATATTCTGGATTGGATGACAGAATCATCAGCCTACACTCCTCAGAGGCCAGTAACTCTTGTTCACTATCTCACCTAGGAAGAAAAAGATTGGTTATCTGAAAAAAGTGCTAATTAACTAAAACTCTGTTTTGAAGAAACAATATCTGCACAGGACAGTTTGGCAAATGTTTCTTTCCTGAACCATTTAATTTATTGGAACAAAACACTGCATTTTAGCTTTAATTACACCTTGACCAGCTATAGTCCTGCTTGCCAGGGAACAACAAATCTGCAGCTCAGAAGCAGCCATACTGGCTGGATGAACTTTCTCTTTTTTTTTTTTTTTCTTTCTTTCTTTTACTTATTTTGGAAGTGCTGCAAGTCAGCTATTTGACTGGTCTTTCGTTCAGTTGAGAGCCATATTGGATATAGCTTTACAGTCCAATTGTAAATCCACTGCCTGGGGAAGCTGCTAATCCAGAGCCCTGCAGCTGTACCACAATCCAAATTAGCATTTCTGGAACTTCTGAAAATGTAGAAATATTATTACTCATTTGATAGATAATTAGAAGGAGTTTTGCAGGCAGGCAAATTCTTAGCACCACGTAGGTGTTATTTCTTAGACTTTTAATTTAAACATTGCTGGGAAGACTAGAGGAGTTGGACAGAGAACAGTAGCTTCCCAGCTCAAACCGTACCCTTACAGGTGTGTACCTGGGTTGTGGAGGGGAAAGAAAATTTTTTTTAATGTAAAGCCAACACTTAAGAGACTCTCACTGTAAGCACTGAGCAGTTGTTTAGAGATTACCACTGTTACACAGTCACAAGGCATGGCGTAAGGAGAGCAGCGCTGAGAACCTGTTTTCGTGCTATGCAGGAAAGATGTTTTGGGGGCAGTCTCTAGACAAGCTGCAATTGAGTCTGGGTGTTTATTCAGGCAACCTGAAAACATCCTTCAGTTGGCATATAGGGGGTGGTAGAGGAGTGTAAGTAAAATTCCCTCCTTTGGAGCCAGTAGGATGATGGCTGAGGCTTCTTCCTTGGCTTCGTCTATGTAGCTCCGGGAGGCGCTGAGACTGGGACGAGCTGATGGTTCGAGAGTCCCAGAGACACGGGCAAAGCATTCTTTGCTTCATGAGACAGTTCCCAGCGCTGCAGGGTCTCAGCGCTCTCCGCTGTCTCACCTGCTAAAGGATAGCTACTGTGGGATTCCTGAGGATCTCTTCACTCAGCTCATAGATGGTATGGACACCACAACGGAAAATTAAAGCAACGCTGGAAGTTGCAGAACAGAAAAAAAAAAAAAATTATCCACATTACTAGTATTACACTGGACTTTTTTATTTTCAAAACTCCCCAGATGCTCCAGGGGCATCAAGTTAATGATCTTTCACACTGAGTATCATCTGACTAACTCAGTTTTGCACACAGGACATCTCCCACGATTCAAGGAACAGAAGTCATCCTTGCCCCCTGGCATAGCCCAGCACAAACCCCACAGCTACCAGAGCTTCGGGAAGCTTGCGGTTTTGCCAGTGTGATATTCTGCCTTGGGGAGGGAGATGACATATCACACAGTTACGTACTGGCCAGCCAGATCTCTGGCTGTAAAATTGCAGGCTAGGCAAGCAGATCTTGGTTCTATTCCTAACAAAAAAGGCTATTGTTCCCACGCGAGCCTCTCTCCAAGGATGGTGGGAAGGCATCACCTCCCCAGAAACACCACGTCCCCAGTCCACGAGGGAACATTTCTTGGGTATCTGTTACATCTGCATTGAGCTTGAATGTACTATTTATGCCTGCCTGCCTTCCCAGCTCTGGGTGACATCTCGGGAGAAATGAGCAGCAGAACCGGCTGTCCCTGTGCGGCTGCCGGGGGTGTCTCTGGAGGTGTGCACCCTGTGTGCTGCCCAGCGCTGGTACCCTCTAGTGACCCTCGGAGCGGGTAACCGACCCTCTGCCAGCGGGAACAGCAGACGGGGCTCCCTAGGGAGCAGCACCTCTGCTGACGCACCCAGCAGCTGATGTCTATACATTCAGATGTGCTGTTGCTGTGTTTTAGCATCAGTTTTCAAAAAAAAAAAAGAAAAAGAAGACATTATTCTGCAGCAGCAGCCGAGGCTGCCACTCACAGGCGGGCAGCGCTGGCAGCTCACAAACGCTCTGGCGCGCACATGCTGCTGAAGGCATTAGCTCTCCTCTTTCTAGCAAACAACATTCAGCAGTGAAGTGTTTTCAGTTAGATTAGCAGAAATTATTGGTCATCTGCCATTTTTTACCCCAATTTATTGGTTTTGACAGATCGTCTTGGGGAAGGCACCTGTGTACAGTGTGGCGTTTCTGCTCAGCCCCCACTCAAACACGCAGCCAGGCTGATAATCCAGATCTCCTCCACTCGGCCAAGGGGCTCTGCGTTATTCCAACTAAACCACTGAGTGGGGTTTTGTTTTCTTTTCTTTCAGTCCCTGAACATTTGCAGGACAAAAAGATAGTTTTGGATCCACCTTCTGCTTCCCTGACACCTTCGCTGTGCCACAGCTGTATCAGACGCTCCTGCAAGCCTCTGTTTGAGCATCTATAAAGAAAACTTGTGGTATTAAACAGCTGCACAAACACCCCACAGGGATGTTTCAAAACCACCCTTACATGTAAAATTCAGCCACAGAATGAGCTTCAGTTTTCAGTATGTCAAACTTCATTATATTCTGCTCTTGCAAATGGTGGAATAATTTATCTTGTCACAGTCTGATGAGACTCCAGTGCCAGCGTTCCTCTGACCCACATACTCCCTTCTGAGCCATTTTGAGGGAAGGATCTAAAGACCTATATTTTTTAATTACTTTATAGCATGTGATTAAGATAACTTGCTAGAAACTCAAGGGAAAATGAGGGCAGAAAAATTAACTCTTGAGAAAACCACAAGTTGCTAACACGAAGCGTACTCATTACTTAAATTAAAAAAAAAAAAAAAAAAAATCATGTTATGACTCATGACCTGGAGCTGCCTGCCCAGTCTGCAAGCCTGAAATTTTGGACTTCCTGGGAATTCACATTTGAGTTCAAATCCTGTGACCAAGTTTTAGCACCAAGGCAATCATATTAAATCACAGAAACCAACACCTCTCATCCAAACCCAGACGTTTAATACCCTCACCTGGATCTGGATGTGATCAGGTGTCCAAGCTGGGACTGGTGCTCCTAGTGGACACGTGGACCACTAAGTGACCAAGCTCACAGACCAGACAACTCTGTCTTGCCCTTGGTGAAGCAACAGAGAAACAGTATTATCTCACTAATCATTCCTGTTTCATTTGTACTATTCTTCTTAAGAGTATCAGCGACCACTACGTCAGCACTGAGATTTCTGGACTCTGATGCTGTGGCAGGAAGCACAAAGCCAGACATGCGGGGCTGCAAAGACTTGAAGAATATATATTTTTAGAGCCCAGAGGAGGTATTATTGACAAATAAAATCTACAGGTGCTGCATGAATTCATAGACATGAGAGATACTGGCAGAGTTCACACATGATAAAATAATTGATTTATCTCCAGGTAAAACATGTTGCTTCCTTTAGAAGCAAACGACAAAAGTTAATGATACATCTGATGTTACAAAGTTATTTTGATTTTTTTTTTTTTTTAAACTCATTTTACCCCTTGTTTTAAACAAAGTTTTTCTTTGCCTTTTAACATGCCAAAGTGCCCAAGCGCTTTGAATGGAGAGATCTCCAGGAACAGCAGTACCATGTCAAGCCAAGTGCTCACCGTTTAGTTTTTGCTAATAATCCTGGATGCAGCACACCGGCCTACAACTTTACCTTGGAGAGGCAGCAATGAGACAAGGCAATGTGGTGGAGCACAAAGGAATAAGAAGCTGTCTTCAAGTAATATTTGTAAGAAAATTTAGAGATTGTAAAGGTAGTAAAACAACAATTGATTTTACTGCTACGTACTGGCTGGCAGAAGGATAGAAGCCATTGGCATGGAAGGATAGGAAATGATGCTGCAGAAGTGAAGATATGCAAAGCTATCCCAGGGGAAGCTGGAGAGAAAGCCTGCGCCTTGATCTCAAAAATTTGTGTTTGCAAAGATCAGGATTTCTCAGCAGACAGTAACGATTAAAAAAAAACCACGCCACCTCTCTGTATAAAGCTTGCTACACCTGTTTCCTTTTTATCCATCAGGAGAAAAAAATATCAAGTCAAAGGCTCTATCAAACTTGTCAAAACAAGAGAATGTTCCTACATGTCAGCCTCATCAGTCAGCTGCTGCCACTGCAGGAAATGCAGTATTAGCTTTCACATGGATAATAAATATTTTTTATATTTGACATTGATTTCTAGCTTGTCATTTTTCTTATTTATATCTCAGCCCAAAAAGGCAGGAGGAGTGTAAAGCAAGGCAGAGAGATGAGACTCTTATTAGAAGTATTTGATCTTGCTGATAATTCACATTGGCCCCATCCAATGAAGAAGGCAAATTCTACTGTCCATGACAACTGGTCTTTCATGCTGTAAAGCTTTTATAAATAAGGCCATCTATTTTAAACTTGTTTTCACAGTTAGAAGATGACATGAAAGATAATATCACAGGTGGGAGAAACATCTGGACTTCATACGAGTTGTATATTTGTCCAAAACTGAAAATGTTACGTAAATCTCCCTGTGCATTGGAATTTATAACACTTTAGCAATGACTGCTGTAGGCTTCATTCCTATGGCAAAGGAGACAACGTTTACAAAACTGCACCTATTCAGCTCTACAGAAACTTCAGTCTAATCCATCCTCTGTATCCCAGAAAGACAGGATGAAAGCTAAACTCCGAGACACAGGGCTCCTCATGGCATCCATGCACTGAGATGAAGTGGTGACCCACGGCCACTTTCGGCAGGATGCTTCACCTGAGCCAACTAACTCATCCTTGGCTGCTGGGTTTTTCCATCTATATACAAAGCAAAATTACCTGACAGCAAGAGGGTGAGTGATTAGTTAATGTTTGTGATGTGCTAAGAATTGTTATGACAGACCTTGCTCCTGCCAGATGCAGGAAAATCAATTAATCCATCTTAGTGCCAATCCACCTCAGTTCCAATCAATCTAGTACTCAGCTGTCTGAATGCTATTTCCTATCCATTGCACATACATTTTTCACCTTGTTTTAAAGCAAGCATTGTGTATCAGGGGCGAGCAAGGCGTAAGCCTCACATTAGAGCAAAATCAAATTTCACACTAGTTTTCCTTTATCACAAAGTGCTTACTCATCTCTAATCTCTGTTCTAACATCAAGACAGGCACCAGGGAAATACATATTCAGGTTAATTTCTACAATCAGTACCTTGATGTGCCTTGAATGAGAGAACTGACCATGTAATAATTAAGACACAAAAATGTGGGTTTTGGTGAAGCAAACAGTTGGAAGTTGCTCTCAAATTAAACAATTGTTTCTGCTATGATGTTAGGAAGCTGGTGCGCTGTGGCTGCTGTTTATTGTAGTAATCATTGCCTTACTGCTACCTCCAACCTCCTCATCTATTTGGTACAGTCATCTTTTGTTTCGCGAAACTGAAGTACTGTGTTTTTCACAGGAATGCGCTTTTGTTCTGTGTTCTGTCATGCATAATGGGGCCTTAATACGGGCTTCTACATGCTAAATATTAATGTTTAGCAATTTCATGTCTTCCATTATAGCCATTCGGTGTTAGCTTGTGCTGCTGTAAGGGAAAAATAATCAGCTGTGCACCTCCAGGGCAATCCTGGTCTTAGGGGAAGTAAGAAACGGAATTTTAAATACAACGCCTCATAAACCAGGCAATTTCTGCTGATTCAGGTGTGTGACAAGCAGCTGCCCTGGGGAATCCAATGCTGATCTCACAGCCACATGCTCCACGAGACAGAGGGGAAACCCTTCTGCTTGTATCACACCGAAGATGAGCCTTGGGACAGCTGTGCCAGAGTGTGAGGGTTGTGAAGGGACACCAGAGAGGTCGTGCAGATAGGCACAGCTGAAGCGGAATTACTAAAAAAGCTGGACCATAGAGGCCGCAGAGACACCTGCTTTAAGAAAGCACAACTCCGCACCCCTGGGTCCCTAACTCACAGTCTTAGGACCTATATTAGCATGCTGAACAGTGGTGTACAGCAAAGTCGTGATAATCAGGAGAGTCTCAGGATAAAGTGGCAGCACATAAAGCTAATTCGGCTGTGTTAATAGTGCCCCAGGAAACATAATAGCTCTTCTCTAAGTGTGTAGTAGAAAGCTTCATTAAAAGTTTGTTTTGAAGTAATTTTTCTGCTCTTTGTTCTCTCTCAGTTCCTTTAAAGTTGTTTTTTTTTCCCCCCCTTGAAAACAAATCATACTTAGAATAAAGAGACTGCTGACCTAGATTTTCACAGCTCCATTATACTTAATTGTGAGGCGTGTCAAATGAAATTCAGGAGTGATTGGCACTGAGACAGGCTGTGAAAACATCTACCTCTCAAACCCTTAAGCCTCTCATTTGAAACCATTAGAATAATCTCTTTGAAAGATCCAAGCAGGATTTCCAATGACTGAATTTTTCTTCTGAGACACACCGAAGCAAGGCTTTTCATGTCTTAGAAAAGCCACTTAACTTCACAGACCAACCTGAGCCAAACACAGGCACATTAAAATCAGAATATAAGTTGCCTGAAACCACCTCCACATTCAGGGATGTTATGACTGGATTGCTGTGGTCTGTCAAAATAAAAGGAGTGTGTACCAAAGCAGATGGCCACACCTGGCATCTGTACTAAGACACATAAAAAATAATGAGGTGATTGGTGACAGCCAACACAGCTTCACTAAGGGCAGATCCTGCCTGACTAATTTGATGGCCTTCTACGACAGAGTTACAGCTCTGCTAGAAATGGGAAGATGAATTGATGTCACCTACCTGGACATGTGCAAGGCATTTGACGCTGTCCCACATGACATCCTTGTCTCTAAGATGGAGAGACACAGACTTGACAGATGGACCACTCAATGGATAAGGAACTGGCTAGAAGGTCGCACTCAAAGAGTTGTGATCAACAGCTTGAAGTCCAGGCGGAGACCAGTGACAAGTGGAGCTCCTCAGGGGTCTGTCCTGGGTCTGGTGCTGACATCTTTATCAGCGACATGAATGGTGGCATTGAGGGTACGCTCAGCAAGTTTGCTGATGACACTAAGCTGTGTGGCGTGGTGGACTCACTTGAGGGAAGGGAGGCCATCCAGAGGGACCTTGACAGGCTTGAGAAATGGGCCAATACAAACTGCATGAGGTTCAACAAGTCGAAGTGCAAGGTCCTGCATCTGGGTCAGGCCAAACCCAGGGACAATTACAACCTGGGTACAGAGTTGGTTGAGAGTAGCCCTGAAGAGAAGGTCTTGGGGGTGTTGATTAACGAGAAGTTCAACATGAGCCATCAGTGCGTTCATGCAGCCCAGAGGGCCAACCATGTCCTGGGATGCATCTTGTGCATCTGCTCTTGTGAGACCCCACCACAAATACTGCATCTAGTTCTGGTGTACCCACCATGAAAGGGACATAGATGTCCCGGAATGAGTCCAGAGGAGGGCTGCAAAGATGTTTCAGGGGCTGGAGCATCTCTGCTATGAGGATAGGCTGAAGGCACTGGGATTGTACAGCTTGAAGAACAGAAGACTCCAGGGAGACCTTATAACTGCCTTTCAATACCTGAAGGAAACCTACAGAAAGGCTGGAGAGGGACTTTTCAGAAGTGTCCAGTGACAGGACAAGGGGAAATGGTTTTAAACTGAAGGAGAGTAGGTTTAGACTAGATCTTAGGAAGAAGTTCTTCAGTACGAGGGTGGTGAGACTCTGGCATAGATTGCCCAGAGAGGTGGTGGATGCCCCCTCCCTGGAGGTGTTCAAGGCCAGGTTGGATGAGGCCTTGAGCAACCTGGTCTAAGTTGAGAGGCGTCCCTGACCATGGCTGTGAGGTTGGGTTAGATGATGGATTAGGGTCCCTTCCAAACTAACTCATTCTGTGATTCTATGAAAATACATTTACATGCACATGTGGAGACGTAGTTTATGTACATCTCAACTAAGCTGTTGCTTGTGTAGTCATTATTCTTATTTCAGCTTCAAAGTCAGCTACAGTGATGGATTTCAAGTTTCCTTGACTGTGCATAGCTTATATTTGGCGGATTCTTGACTACTTTCAGAACAAATGAATATAAATGCTAAAAAGAGCAGGAGCAAAGACTGCTGAAAACTACTTTTAAATATCATTCCAAATAAAGTCAGCTGAAACTATATTGCCAATGTGTCTATTCCCATACACCATTTTTCTAAAAAACACAGTTGATTTGAGAAATGATGTTAGTGAAGACTGAGGAGATTCATCTGGTCTTATACCACCTTAAAAGAGAACTACACATAGATACAGATAGTAAACTACAAATATAGATGAACAGCTTAAAGTCTCTGTTCCATTTCCTTATTTAGATAGCACTGGAAAAAAATATCTAATATCTTGCTGTTAATAAAAAAATATTCAGAATACTACAGATTTCATGTTTCAGGCAGTACCATTTCCTAAGACTATATATATATATATATCTTTTCCTTTTTGCAGCACAAGAAACTCCATGAGGGAATAAAGGTCAGTAATAAATTTCCAAGCTTATTTTAAGATGTTTTTGCTTATCTTACATTATTTTGTTCTTCATTGTCTCTCTCAATAGTCTCTTGAATGGAACACCTAATGCTTACAAGGGGGACGAACATTCTAGCAAGCAAGCAGCATGCGAAAGACAACAAGAAACACAAATAGTCAGCTTGGTGCAAATATTTACTCTGCTCTCTGAGAGGGTGAAAGAAAAGGGTCTCTTTATATGATGATGTAAAAGCCTTATTGCAAACACTGGGTATCAGGAACGTTTGCTGTCGTCTACCTAAGTTAATAACTAAGCACCACCACACTGGGGACAAGGCAGCAGCCAAGGCCCATGTGCTGCATTTGCTGGGTTTGTGGGAGCTTCCATCTGGAGGAGGAGGAAGCTATAAAATAGAAAATTATTTTTTAAATCACCTTGAGTTGAGTAAAAGCCAGAGATGCTCACTGGATGGGATGAGTTGTGTTAGGCGTCTGTGGAAAACCAACAGGCAGACCTGAGGCTGGACCCCTTGGAGAAAGGGCAGAGAGTGGACTGGCACTAAAGAGAGGGGCCTGAGAGCTGAGGGTTGAAGGAACATGCCCAGCCTCAGCCAGTGAGGCCAGATGCACAAAATAAGCTAAGTTTGTCCCCTTCAAAGCAGGTCAGATTCTGGCATGGTGATGCTCCAGCTGAGCATTTTGGTGACAAAAAGCAAATCCTTCTACTCTTCTTCTGATTGTGCTGAGCTGTGACTCTCAGTCTAGAGGAAAACACTACTGCCTCAGGCCTGCTCTCTCTCTCTTACTCTGGCCACTCATGAAATATCCTATGGATCTTTCATCCCATGAAACATCCTCATTCCCCATTGCCACTTGGAAACTGCTAATTGCCAAGACATGGCTTTTAACGAATTCTATGGCATTGACAGAGATGCTGTTCATTTGGAGCAATGTTATCTTGCAGATGGTTTTGCAGCATAAGCAGAACTGAAGCACACCAGGACACACCTGACAATCATCATTGCTGTCACCCCATACAGTTGTACAATGATTACCCTGAAAATTCAGGTCAAAAGTATCATTCTTGTTAGAGAGAAAACACAGCTCTGCCACTGATGCACCAAGTCACATAGTTTTAGATTATTTTAAAGTGAGATATGTCCAACCTTTCCGCATTTTCATCATATCAAAATTCACACAACCCAATCAGAAGAAACTTGTCTCTCTCATATTCATTTCTGAGAAGACGTGGTATACTTCTGCTGTTCTCTGTACAGCATCCATAACTGAAATATTTTTTTCAGCATTTATCTAATAATAGTTTTAAACAGATTTCTCATGAGACATATCACAGTCTTTATAAAGAAAAAGAATGTATCTTTAAAATACGCTGTTCTGGATCCATATTTGCCATTCTTCACAAAATCTATTTCATCTTTTTCAATTTTTAGAGTCCTCAAAAGACCACAACAAAAAAAAGTTCATGATAAAAAATTAATCCTAACAACTATTTTCTCCATTCAGGACAGGACACAACGTAACAGCTACTGATCTGCTGATTAATTCAGTTCCAAAACATTCCATTTTGTACCTACGCCTACATTGAGCGGACCAGTAGGGCCTCTGAGAGCCCCAGGTATGATCTGCAGTCCTTGCTCCCATTTCTGCCCAAGTAAAGACGAAGTTATTGCCTTCTGTTCATCTAAAAGAAAGACTTAAATCCTCCCATCTATGCCAGTCTAAACCACCTCAGATAAAAACACTGAACGTAAAGCTCTTCACAGACCTTGCTCCTGATGGATTTTCTGTTCAGTTTTGATAATGTGGGACATTCCACACAAATAAACAACCAAATATTTATATTTATGCAAAAGGAACAAGTTACAATGTTGCACCTGCTTCAAAACAGTATTTTTACTTTGAACTTTCTGTCTCAAACACTATGAAAAAGGTGTCTTTCAAGTAAACAAATATAATTCAAATCAAGACAGTACATGCAGTGTGAAATCCTCCACCACATTGTAAGGCAGCAGGTACAGAATAATAGCTAAGTTGCAGGCCGCTAAAACCAAGATTTTGTAGTAAAAACATTGACAAACCTTTAACTATTATAGAGCCTCCTGGCAGCGCTATAATTAGACTGAATATAACTATTAATCATCTTAATTAGTATACACATTCTTTGTTTAGCACAATAAAAATTACTAAGCAAGGATGCCACTTAATTAAGTGACCTGGGAATTGATGCCTTCCTATATTTCACTTCTATTTTAAGTGTCCTTACCAAGATTAAATCTAATATTTATAACTAAGTCTGGGTATTTATACAGCTCTCCACCTGTACATAAAATCACCTGTTAATTTAATATATACTAAATACCTCAAGGACATTTCTGAAGTTCTGCTGGCAGTTCATTTGGAACTGTGTTCCAGGGAAAGACATACATCACAATTTTAGAAACTCAAGGTTAATTGCATATTCCAATAAGTGTCTTACCATAAATTTAAAAGAAAAGAAAGTGCATTCAGTTAAATCCACCCTCATCCTTCCAGTTCTCCTGATGATGTCTCATTTCCCTAGTGAAGTGTTTGGACCTCTTTAAAACCTCAGCCACTGGGATTGTCTAATGGCTCCACTGCTGTGGGGGGAGAGGAAGGCAACATCACATCTGAAGTCTCCCTGAGCTTTGCCTAACCCCAGCAGTACAATATCTATCTACATTCAATAACACAAATGTTAAGAACTGCCTTACACGTGCCTAAAAAAGTCAGGCTGTGAACCTGCCGCTCAGGACCTGTCTGTGGATCAGCCTATCAGTGCTCCCACATTGTTACTCAGGTTCAGGGCAAAGAGGGTGTATTTGCTCCACAGCCAGTAGTAAGGAGGAGGAGTTGAAGTTCTGGAAGAAAGCACATCATTTCTTGAGTGCCATGAGGTAAGACCTCTACTCAGAACAAGTTCCTGCCCAGTTGTGACTGGGAATTCACCTGCACTTTCTCCTTTTCGGAGTCTTGCATTCATCGTTGTTGCAGGAAATTCTCTTAGGAAACAGGAAAACTACTCGGTGGTACTGAACTATTTACAAGCATAAAGATGCTCACCAGTGGGCACAAGGATGCAGCAGCCCTTTAATAAACTTTGATTACATTGGGTAGCTTCAGTTTTGAAGGTCTAAGAGACCTGATAAAAACGCTGACAACTCAAATCATAGGAAAATACAATGGAAATCACCACTTCAAACACTAATTTTTTATGAGCTAACACCAAGTCCTCAAACACACTTTCCAGCTGCAATTTCTGCAGATTTCTTTAAGAGTAGAGCTAAGTAGCCATGGGCTTTTATTAGAGAGGTGTTTTAAAGTATAAATCTCATCTACCGCATTTTAAACCAGAACTTAGTATAGGTGATCCCTGGCACAATGAAACCCTCCCGCACTTCACAAGTACCCTAATTTCCACAGTGCTGAAAAGCCACTGAGAATGCATCCAGCAAGCCATCTGGGAACTTGGGTTTGATTCTGAGTCTCTGTCTTCACCTCAAAGTGGCAGAGCACAGCGGTCTGTACGCTTTCCCATTTCACAGGTCAACAGCGGAGTTATTTATTTCAGCCTTATTGAGGCTAAAGGTCTAAAATGAGACCAGCTGTTAGCCTGGTAGCATCAGAGATGGTACAGAATTGTTAATTAAGTCTAATAATTTTAATTGCACTAGTTTCATACGCACATTTCTTGAAAATACATTTCCACGTTGCCATACACAGATATACCATATATAGTAGGAGAGACAGACCAGAGCAAGCAGTGGAGAGCCTCTAGTGTGTGTCTTTAACTGCAATAACACCTTCCTGTGTTTAAGCCTTGAGTGGGCAGAGAGCCTTTCAGGCTACACAGAGTGCAATCCAGCATACAATAAACGGTTTCGATGTGATACAATGGCATTTTGCAATAAAACTGCTGCTCCGAACAAGAGCCCACAAGAAAAATGAAGGCAAAACAAAAATGTCATGACATTTGGTATAGAAACCAAACGTGCTTTCTTGCCAGGTACCTGCTGACATTGCCAGACTTTCACCTCCTCCCTCCAGCCCAGAAAGCACACCACAGCAGTTAGCAATCTGTTCACACAGTCATTAAACCGATTATCCCTTAGTGATAGAAAAGTCTCTACAAATGCCACAGTGCCACTGCTTTACTATAAATCCCATTCCTTCTAAGTGGTGAGCATTTAATATTTACTATCCCCAGATTAATTTGAATTTAAAGGGAAAAAAAAAAAAAGAATTAATGAAGAAAATTGCTTCTGTAGGCAGACTATGGTAAATATCAATGTTTCATCAGAACTCCTCTTTCATTAGTTCTAGACCAATTACAGAAACTATTTCTTCTCCAGGATAATTCTTCAAGCTATTAAAAAAAAAAAACAACCACATGGAGGAAACTAAATTCTCTCTCACTTCCTTATTACAAAGGACTTTCAAATGATAATAGTTAAAGATATGGGAAGAATGGGAGGGTTATTGTTTGCCACGGATTAAGAGACTTGCAAAAAAACCTGGAAGAGTTGATATTCAATGTGCCCAGCAATAGAACACAAAAGATATAATTCAAGTAAAAAGACAAACAAACAAAAAACCCAACAAACTAAGACAACAACAATAGAGGTGCAGGAAGTAATTTTTCTTACCGTGATTGGTTTTCTGATTTCTTCTACCTCACCAGACTGGAAACATTCAGAACATGGGTTCCTCAGTAAATCTTTCTGGATACTTCTTTCAGTGATGTGGCTCCAATGCGCTGGTATCAGGCTGTCAGGATCCAAATCCTTCTGAAAAGATGCACTGTACTGGGGGATGTCTTGTGCACCCCTGAACAGCAAGAACAGGCGATTCCTGTAAATGCTTTGTCTATTATCCCCAAATAGCCAGACGCTTCTGCAGGAAAAGTCTGGAAACGTAAGTGTTTGACGGGTAAAACGATGTTGCAGGGCTTCAGCTTTGGCGCACACAGAAGTGGGCATCATCCACCCAGTCTGATGAAACAGCACAAGTCAGTCTGCACCGAATCACGTTCTACTTGCCAGATTTCCTTCATAAACAATGATCTGCTAAACAAAATGCAACAAATGAAAAAAGCACACGGCCAAGGTTCACAAGAAACTAATGATGTCACAGAGAAGAGACACTTGAGCAGGCTGCGAGAGGGACTCAACTGATCAACGCAAAACTCATCAAGTATTCACTTTATTTTTTTTCTAGGTGAACATAATTCTTGTTACTTTAAAACGCAGTCTGTAGACTGTGCACCTCCCTGTCCGCTTCATCAGTTTGCCTGGTGGGGGACAATAGGGAAGACAGTGTTGAAGCCCAACATACAATGTATTTGTAATTTAGACAACATCCTCTGTCCGCAACTCCTCCTTCCTCTCTTCTCCCATTTCCCCATTCCTGTAACAGACTGAATATTATCCTGCAATAGCTCTCCTCTACAGTGCCTTTAATAACACCATTTTTTTGGGCCACATCTTTTTGTTCTGGTTTAGTACATTAAACCTAATCATGGAGAGCAAGGCTCTGCCCAGCTCTCTCCCCCTGATTCCACCTGTGCACTTCCACACAACCCCCAGAAATACTTTCTCTGGGCTCAAGTGACATAACTCTTTTTCCTTCACAGCATTTCTCAAAAATTCTACTTTTTTTCAGCAGGCATGGCCCAGTCCCCATGCGCAGGGCTGGCGGAGGGGCTCTGGGGGAGGCTGTGAGGAGAAGCGGAGGCCATCTTGCACTGGACATGGCCAGTTCCGGCCGGTTCCAGCCGGTTCTGCAGCAGCACCCCCCCGCAGGGCCCAGCCGAGCCCCTCAGCAACACCAGTGGAGCCTCTGGGAAAATGTATTTTAACAATACATTTTTAAAAATGTATTTTAAAATAGCGCCCAGCAGCAAGGGTGAGGAAAAAAGTGAGGAACAGCCACATGAGCAGCAGGGCCAGAGAAGGAGGAGCGCTTATTATCACCCCCGCTCAACTTCAGCATTTATTTCTCCAAGTTCCAGCCAGACTCCCGTCTTGACAAACTCTGGAAGTTGAAATTAAGAGGGAGCAGGTGATTTGTTATGTGAGGAGACATTCTGCTCTGAAATGAAACTTTTCTCCCAAGTACAGGATGAGTTAGCTTTCATCTCCACCAAAAACACTGTTTTGTGACTAGGGAGAACTGAATAAGCAACATAGATTCTGCTTTTCCCCTTGAAATACATGAAATACTTACTTTTGAAATACAGGGCTGAAGGATTTTTCTCTAGGAAAAGTTTATCCATAATAAATAAAAGGAAAATAGTTTCAAGCTGCACTGCCTTCCAAATTAGAGCTTGACTTCAGCTTTTTCCATTTTACGAGGCAAGCCTTTTGCTTTTATTAAGGGCAGTTGAAATTTCAATTTACTTGTGGCTGGATATAGTTTTTCATTCAACCCACAAAAAAGCATTCGATTTAGTGAAATGTTTCAGTTTCAGATCATTCCAAGCTAATATTTGTTCAGCTCAGCTCAACTGAAAACCAGACGCATATCAGTATTTAAATATCGTAGAATAATTTCTTCCATCTCTGTATCTGTGTCAGCCTAATCAGGTCACTGGTGGGAACTGTTGACTGGTAGAAACACATGGCTTTCTCTTTATGAAAAATGACTGACCTTGCTTTAAAGCAATTTAGTTTGTGTCAACATTGCCTTTCTCATTAAATAACAGGCTCTAAGTAGCGTCTCATTCTTCTTCAGTACAGACAAGAGCTCGCCAGGCAAGTCCTGGGATGCTATTTTTAGGCATCTCATAGTAATAATGTGCTCAATGCACTGCTTGGGGAGTGTCTACAATAATTATTCCTTGTCTGCTCTGTTGTATTGCTCAGCTCCAGAGAGAGCTCATAAAAATGTTAGACCTGCACCCTTACTTGGATGCAGAAAGGATATCGAATAAATGTAAACACTTGGTAGCACTTGGTTAGCTGTAAATAATACCATTGCAGCAAGTTCATTAAACATACACACACGTACCTCTGTCTGAAAGTGCTAAACAACTTCAGCATAACTCCTCTGTGTTGAGTTGCTGGACATGACTCCTCTTGCAACCACTTGTCACTAATTCTCCTACTTTTGGTATTTCCTCTACATATTATCTGGCCAGTCACACAAGTATTGGGAGATGATAAAACAGGTAATTTAATCTGTCAGACTGAAGTGAACCAGCAGTGAGTGAGAAATACTCAGTTCACTTTTTAAAAAAAAATATTAAATATTCTTTATCCCGTCCCCAACCCCCTTTTTAAATTATTATTATGGCCATTTCAAGTCATCTCATGCTGCTTTGTAGGAAGGTTCTCAGCCCAGATCTCAAGGTGGACAGATCTTTATTACAGTAAGTCTGTCAGTACTCCCAATAATTCTTTCGAATTTGCTGTTGTGATTACACAGTTCTCAGGACCACGCTTTCCTGAAATTAAACATTAGAAAGATGCAAAATCAGCCTAAAATAATCTAATTAACATATTCCGATATGTATTTATACCATCCACATAATTAGATCAGGGCTTTCAATACCTTTGCTCTATGTATTGGCTACGAATGATACAGGAGAGGCAACGTGCTTTACTCAAACCATTCTTCAGTGACAAGTCATCTCTATTGGGAAATCATTTGAGATACCAGTCATGTTGTAGCATACATGCAGCTCATCGGAGCTTTTTAATGATTTATTAATGTAGTCAATCTGGTAGTGTTTTAGCACTGGTTATCAGAGCGCTGCAGTTAACTGTGTTGATTGTAGGCTATAAGATCCTAACATGTCCTTCGTGTAGCACAGGCTAGACCTGTACTGCTGCGACTACACCTAAGTCTTATTTTAACAAGCAGATGTCTGTCTGCATCAAAAGGAGATTTGTCTTCAGCCCTATACAGGCATTGTTTATAGGATCCTTTCAGGTTCTTGATCAGACCTAGTGCAATGTCACATCCCTATCCTTCCTCCAGGTAATGCTGTTAATCAGCAGGATGTGATTTGTCATTTCTAGGTTGATGACATCCAGCTCTGTGACTTTTCAAAGCTTAGCATTGCAGATGCTGTCACACCACTTCCAATATCTTGAACTAAAGCAAAAAACTGCTTTCACTTGAAGTCAGATAAAAGAGAAAGTCGGTTAATGGGTCTAGCAACTTCTGAACAAACTGCTGTCTCCCAGGCTAAGTTCTAGGTAGAAAAATAATTTAAATTTTTTTGTTAGGAGTTAGTGTTAAAACTGCCTTAATAGATTTTTCTTAAAGCAACATAATACTTTAAGAAGATATTCTTATTCCCACTTGAGCAAGTCAGAATAAGCCCCACTAGAAACAGCGGTGTGATGGCAGAAGAGTAGCCAGTTTGGCTACCTGCCTTATCCAGACCACAGCCAGAGATGGAAGCAACACTTGTGTGGCAACCCAATTCATATTATATACATTTCCCCAGGTACTCTTATGCTTTGTCCCCCAGAAATCAAAGTGGACTGAACCATCGTTGTGCAGCAGCACTCGGCACCCTCAGTGCCCGACAGCGTTCATGTGCTTTATCACAGCGAGTTATCGGTGATGATAACAAACGAGAACTTGACCCAAAGTGGGAAACAACAACAGACAACACCAGCACTAAGACAGTTTTAGACCCATTTCTAACAAAAATACCACTACTACAAGAAGCCTTGTTTGTGACTTCAACAGCACCGTGGCTAAAACAGAACAAGACCATTCCCCAAGCCCTACAAACAGGCTCTCAAAGGAAAAAAGTTTGACTCTTCGATGAGGTGAAGTACAAGAAACTGACACAAAAGCAACAATAGAATGAAAGACAACCAGGCCAAAGCAGTAAGGTAGTAAAACAATGTGATTTGCTGATTTCTCCAGTACCAACAAGAATTAACCTTCTTTTTTGGCTTGTTTTTCTAAAACTGTAGGGGGTTTTTCTGCTCATGTAAGTCTTCAAAACTTTCAGATAGGTCAAGGTTAACACAGGGAGGGATACCAGCGCAATAAATAATTTAAAAGGCTGCTTCTGAGATTGTCAGTACTGATTATAGACCAAAGGAATCTCCTGAAAAGTGTGAGCGAAAAGGAGACCAGAACATTTGGTAGGATGAAACGAAGTTCTGATTCATTAAATATTGACAACAAGGCCTAAATCTGTTGTGTGTTATGCACAGATTTATCACTTTAAGTGGAATGGAGAAGTTTCCTGAGACCTGATGATTAGAATCTAGTCCACAAATTAAAAAAAGAAAACACCACTAATCTAGGTTTTTTTCAGCATACAGTCAGGAAAATTGTTGAAGAGATTACTGCTGCTTAGATTAATCTCCCTGGCTGTTTAAAACAAACTTTGAAAATTATTTAAAATGTTGAAAAACCCTTATTAATTGGAAAAGTTGAATTTTGTCCAAATCCCCAGAAACTGTGCCTAGTTAAACACTTGTTTAATCAAATCATATAAATCATCAGAAAATTAAAACTATAGGGTACAGATTACTTCAAATCCTGGTTATGTTAGGAGTCAGCATGACAGTTAAATTTCCAGAGCTGAAGTCTGAACTATAAGGAAAAATGTAATCACATAAGCAGGAAAAAAAAAAAAAAAAAAAAAAGACAAAAACTTAAGATGCAGAGAAGGACCAGAACAGTTCTGGATTTTAAAGATGAAAGAGCATTTTTTCATCTCTAGCTGAAACACTTTAGCGTCTTGTATTTATTTTCCTGAAGAGTGAAGAGATATCCAAGAAAAAAAAAATGTAACTGTCATTGATCTCGAGGATCTTCCAGAGATGCTATTCATTATTTCCAAACCTGTGAAGTTTCTGGTGACAAAGGCATCAGTACTTTACTGGGAAACAAGAGGCTGCTTGTGCATCCCAGTTTTTCTGAGCATCTCAAGTGGAGATGCACTGAAAGGCTCCCTGGGCTGATTGCTGCACCCTATGACTACAGGGGAGATTGGGGTGGGGGGCAAAAAAAATACATTGGAAAGGTTTTGGTTTTGAAAGATTAAGTGTAAGCTTTGGAAGGCATTGGTGTGAGCATCAAACGAGCTCAGGCTGAAAAGAGTATATGCACATGCTGATTTTTTCACACAGCAGAAACCACAAGATGCGCTGCATGACCAAAATTCTACATATGCTATTCCTGAACCTCAATTACCTCCAACAGTGTTAAATTATCCCTCACAAAATAACAGTGAGTACATAAAAACAAACAGACATGCTTCCACACAACAATATAAACTGCTCGCCAGTGATACTAGAAACTGACGACTCTGCTACCAAATGGCTTTTTTTAAGCCCATTAATTTCTATAATTAACAGATTATGCCCTATAAATATCACTGCAGTAAACTGCATTCCCAATATTGATATTAACTTGATTCAAGAGGTCAGATTAAGGTCAGTTTAACATAAATTTAATTTAATTTTTAAATTTTATTTTTGCAAAACCGAGCTATCTTTTAGGTATTAAAACACCAATTTTTTTTTCCTATCCTGCACTCTAATAAATAATGTTCCAGCAGTCCAGAAATTCCCAGTAATTCTGATGAGAAAAGTAGAGGCAAGAGATCTAATTCAGAAGGTTTGTGTTTAAAGACTTAATAAAACACTTGAAAAAATACGGAGGTATTTCAACTGATGTTTAAACACTCATAACATTGGAAACAAGCTAGGAGAAGAAACTGAGATATGGTTGTATTTAATCTCTGCAGAATGTTTCTGGCAGTCTTCTCTTCTATATATGCAATGAATAAAGCCAGAAATAAATTCCTGTAGAAAGAAGAAAAGAGAAAATTAGACACTTTGCTATGATTTTTTTTTGTGCTATGGGAATTGTCTGTAACTTACAGCACATGGAAGAAAGCAACCAGTTGGAGCAGCTCTTGTAGAAGTCCTTTGGAGAACAAAAACCACCGCAGGTAATTAATGTTCTGCTCCTCTTGGGCTAGGAACAGAAAAAGCAGACTTTTTCTGAGTCTGAGACCTATTCACAGATCAATTTAGAATGTTGCATTTTTAGAACTGGAGGCATTGTCATCCCTTACCATAAAATCAATCACTGATTCCAGTTGAGAAGATATAATATTTTCATTTTGGTTTGAGGCATGAAACAACTTCA